>DVZL01002561.1:0-15287 GCA_018236625.1 Lasaia peninsularis
TGCCGGTGCAAAATTGAAAAAAAAATCATTTTTCAAAAATTAATTAAAAATATTCTGTCCAGGATTTTTTTAGCCAATCAATTTTTTGTATCTTTTTTAATGTATTAAATTTATTGTAAAATGCGTTTTATCCTATTATCAGCACGGTGAAGGTCGATTTAAGTTCGGATCTTCTACTAGAAGCCTTTCGATCGGTATGATAAAGTTATAGGGTAATTTTTTTCTGGTATAGCAGGTTCGATTCCCGGTTGTACCAGGTAATTATTTAAAAATCTATGAATCCATTTTAAATTTTGATTTTTAAAATAAAATTATGTCTTTCAGGAAAATGTTCTGTCTGCAATATTTAAGGTACTTCCCCTCCATGTGGCATAGCCGTGGGACACCCTATATAACGATGTTTTTCGTTTTGTTAAAACTTCGGAAGAAACTAATCTAAATTGACCGGAAGAAATGAAATATGTCTGGGCTGATTTTTTTTATCTTATTTATTTTTTTAGTATTTTGTAATTACAATAATCAATTTGAAAAAAACGTGAACATTTGTAAGAAAAATCACTAAATGTCCCATATTGTCTTTTAAAAAGCTGTATAGAATGTTGCAGATTACTGATTAATATATTCAACACATGATCAAATGTTATTTAGCCTACAAAGGAAAGTAAATATTTAGAAAATAATTACGATAAAATTTTAAATAAAAATAAAACAATTTTTTCTTTCATAATTATTATACAACCATAGTCGTAAATTTAACACTATATAGATAATTAGGATACCAAAATTCTAAATCACAGTTATAGACTTCAGGTATCAAAACTGTAACATAATTTATACAAGATGCTTATATGAAGACCGGTTGCTTGCTGGTATACAAATCCTTGGACCAAGGCGTGTAGCAAAACTTAAACATTAAAAAAAATATCAGTTTCTGTAACACGGATACATATTACCAACTACCAAAGTTGATTTTTTTTAAATATCCTAATACTTAAGGGACAAATCACAATTATTACTAACATTAATCCCAAATCATAATATTGCCTATGATAAATCAAGTAATTATAATATATTGTTACATAAAATTAGTTAAATCTAAATACAAACTACAGTTGATCTCAAGATAAAAATATCTATGGACGTCCCTGGAACTCATATGAGACAAGATAGAAACTACTAAAACATTGTCACATGACGAAAGGTGAAAAACGGTTAGAATCTTAAAATATTGTTTAACCTCAAAATATAAAGGTGCTCCCACACAAGACACTAATTACTAATATTACATAACATTGTACCATTACAAAAGATACACCTTGTTATACACTGTTACTATGATAATATTATTCTAAATTCTTGTATATAGATAAAATATAACTTTAATAAACTATAATTATAAGCATTTTTTATACATTTTCAAACATAGTACATATTTTCACAATGATTACAAAATGATGATATAGTAAATAAAACATTAAATAAATAACACAATGTTATAAAATGTAATAAAATATTAGATCATTGTTGTGTGGGAGAACCATAATAAAGCATCAGAAAAGTGAGCAGGCAACCTTTCTCAACATATAAGCATATCTTAACCTAGTGCATTTTGCATTAGAAACAGAGAGAACTTTGTTTAACATGATTGACTATAGCACCCCATACATATTGTCCAGCTCAAGCTGCAGTGGGGCGACAAGATATTCACATGTCCGCAGCTCACATTGTGCACTATTAGAAAAATAAATTATAGATGATCCTATCCTAAGTCTTCAATTTATCTTGGCATGTGTTCTCTGCAGATCTGCAATGAAGATTTTAATGAGTTTATGGTTAAACCTCGGAGGCCCAGTGGAACAAGCTTCATACTTTCATTTTGGTAGTCCAGGTTCAAATCCACCATGTATTAATGAGTTTCCCTAATTTAATTACATATTCTGTGTGCTCTTAATGTGAGGGAAAACATCAAGATAATTGTGGGTACTTATGTAACTCTGTCTACCCTTTGGGGCGCGATGATATTTATTTGTTTTAGTCTAGGGTACACTTACATTTGTTTGGCTCTAATCTTTTGTGGAATAAGCTATCAAGCTTATCAAGGATATTATAAGATGGTAAAAGACAACCATTACCTGTTAATAACATAAATATTGTTGCATTACAATATTATGGCAAGGAGTTTTGCCATGTGTGCAAGTGTAGGCATTGCAATTTCAAAAAATACTGAAAAACAAGTGTACTGTAGCATCTGTATTAAAAAAATATTTGAATTGGTTTCCAAATAGAAATCTCATTTATATAAAATAAGCTTATCTTTTATACCAATACTATTTAGAATTAAATAAATAAATAGGCAATGAAAAAATATATATTTGCAATTTACTTTTTTTTTGATACTATGTACTTGGTAGGGAGAAAAGTTTGAAAATATAAAGAAACAGTTGTCTAGAGGGTCATAATTAGTATCATACTTACTGCTGTTGAGCAGGAGATAGGCGTATAATTACTTTGTGGATTGGGATTAGCTGCAAATGTGTTCATCTGCATCTGCTGTGGCAGTGAAGGAGGGGGATGCGTCGCAAGGGGGGAAACAGGTGGGGCCATTCCACTCACACCTCCACCCACATTATTTGGACTACCCGTAGTTGACAGACGTGAGAAAGCAGCCAATGCATCGGGAAAATTTGGTGGAGTTGCTGGAGTATTACAAGGTGTCATCAGTTGCTGAAAAAAAAAAATATTGATTACTGTATCTACAGACTGTACCATTTAAACATGAGAAATCGTATTTAAGTAACCAATAAATTTACTTATTTATATTCACTTCATATAAAATGACCGGGCATGAACTTGCTGAAAACAAAATTTTACATTTTTAATGGTCATTTATTACATATCCACTATAAAAAATCATTATTAAGATAAATTGTTAAAAATAGGCAGCATCATATTTAGAATGATTTGATTGGTTTTATTACTTATTTACAAGTAAGAATGTGATAATAAAAATAATTGGTTGGTATCTTAAATTAGAAATTATATAGAAAGACAGGAGTTCTTAGTCTAATAATATTAATTTTTAGTACAAAGGAATACTTTAGTCAGTTTAAAAAGAGTTTTTACACTGATTAATTAAAGCTATGACATAATATCTATAATCAATAGTTATTAATTACAGATATTATGTCCCACCACCTCTTCAAAATTAGGGACTCGCCCCGGCTTTACAGTGTGTTATGCATGTTTGAAGCATATAAATCTTTCTCTTGAATCAATCTGTCTATTGCAAAAAGGCGCATCAATATCCATTGGGAAGTTTCAAAGATCTAAGCATACATATGGACAGACAGGAATGTAAAGCGACTTTGTTTTACTATATATAAACTCATTATACTATGTATTGATAATAAAAAATAGTAAAAATAGTGAGTACATATTATGTTTATTTAATACTCTACTCCTTATACCAGAAAGCGACAATAAGTTTAGTGGTACATTTTACAATAATTTATGAATTTAATTAATGTTCGTAGTTAATTTAATTTTTATTTGCATTTTACTCATCATACTACACTATCCAAAATACAATAATGAATATATAATCCATGTGACTGATATCAAGGCTTTCACAAAGTTGTGATTTTAACTAAAAACTTTTTAAGGCTTGTATTTCACATACATTTTTTATAAAGGTCCAAAAGATCATAAAAATCAATTATCAATAAAGACTAATTTTTCATTGGACTTTTTAAATCATTTAGTATTGATAACAATATACAATTTGAAACTTTTCAGAGAAGATAAGAAATCAATACTTATCAAAGCTACTCATAAATATTCCAAAATTACAATGTCAAACTTGAATTGTAATTATTTTTTCATATGAATTTGTTATTACATTTCATAAGTTAAAATGATACATAATAACATAAAATACATAGAGAAAAGAGATACCAATTAATTCATACTATTTATTTTAGAGTCTAGGCTGTAAGATTGAATAAAATCTACTTTTGGATGTGGAATTAAGTGGAAAAAATATGTTAGCATCCAAAAATACTTGATTTAAAATCCAGTTTTTTCATTTTTAGTTGTACATATTTTATACCTGATGATATGCAGATGCCACTCCATTTGACCCTGGTTGGACAGCAACCTCTTGGAAAAATATTGACAGTGCTGTCTGTAACACAAATAGTATAAGGTCAAAAATTTATTTTTGAATTTAATACATAGAAAATGCCAAAATAAGTTCACTTTTTTACAATATTCTAATTGAATTTAAAAATAAACATACAAATTTTTTATCTATGATACATATGTTAAATTAAATGATACAGCTGGTTTTTCAAATTAATTTATATAGTTCATGTGTATGACTTTTCAAGATGTAATACACATAACCTAATAATCATTTAACTAAATAATACTCTCTTACTATATAAATTCCCCTGATCCATAATAATACTGAAATTTTTAAATATAATTTTACTTTTATATACACTATAAAATTTAGATTACATTTATGACATCAAAATATAAATATGTCAGCTTTGTTATTGTCAGCTTATTTACAAACTGCGTGCTTATTTGGTCACTATCAGTGTGTGTACATTTTTAGATATGGTCAAGGTAAATGGTCATTTGCGAATCAAAGAAATATAATTATCATTTATAGGAACTCATAGCAATGCATTGTTTTATCTGATTTTAGAAAATGATTGAATGAAAAAAGTGGCCATTCCTTTTATTCTAAATTTGTTTACATGGATTAGACAAATTTACCTCAAACTGCCAATGGGCAGCTTGTAATAATTGTTTAGCCTGTTCCCTTGCACAACCTGCTGCTAACACAAATTGATTTATCATCACTTGTTCTCGTAAAGAATCCATGGTAAAATTAAGTAGTTTCCGAATAAATGTACACCGATCCGCAAGACACAGTAGCTATACCAAATGAATGTTTATTCACAATTCACATACTCGCTGCAAACTCGAGACAAACGTAAATATTTAATGGCGCTAGTGAGATAGTACAGTGACCTGAGAGAAAAAGAGAGAACAGAAATTATCGTAGTTCATTCAGCGACAGCGTTTACATAATATTTTTCCGTCATTATTTTGCAGTAACAGGGCTACCATAATAAAAAATTAAAGGAGATGGAAAGTTTTTACAAAAATTTGGGGCCGTATTAGTCAGTACCTAATTAACGTTTAGCTTTTATTATGAAAGAGTTTTTCTATTAATGGATGTAAACCAGTGGGAAGGCACCAGAAAAAATCGATTTCAAAAATAATAAGTTATTGGTTTATTTTAATTTTAGTTTTGACTATGGTCTCGTATAGCTTTTCAGAATTACATAAAAATGATGATTTGTAAAAGCATTTTTAAACATTAAAAATATATAGATAAATGCTGTTATTCTTTCGTAAAATTCCGTTGAATTTTCTTAATCGTAAACATACTTTCTAGTAAAAAAAAGCAATCCCAGTCGTTTGAGTGCAAATTATAGTAATATCTACATAATATATCTGTTTGTATGAAGCTAAAGGTACTTTATCTGGGAAAAATATTCTAAAGAGATTCCACTCTTAACAAAAACACTGATTAGTAGAGTCGTAGAACCTTGTAACGACTCGCCCGGATTGGTGTCACCGCCTTACATATTCCTGCCACAATAGCGTCGGTGCTCGCAATTGTCGTGTTTTGGTTTGGAGGGTAGGGTAGCCGGTAAACTTACTCACGCCCAGCCTCAGGTTGGCAACGCACTATTTCCACCTTTGGTGTCTATAGTCGACGTGTATTTCTTACCATCAGGAAATCCGTCTGCTTGTTTGCCTTCCAATATCATGAAAAAAATAATTTCAGATTTCAGAAACTTCCGGCTGTGCCAAACACTAGAGTCTAGATTGTAGCGGACCCCGATATTATCTGATATAGAAACGTTTGACAAGGCAGACCCTGGCCCCTGTCAAAATTATGGTCGAGATGATGATTATAGAAACGTTTTGTCGGCAAGGGCGAAGAAAAGATGACAACAACGTAAAAATATTATGCTCGTCAGGAAATGGTTCGTCCATTGCACTCCTTTCATCTATACAAATAAATAAAATTTCAGGTCTGTATGTAATATGAAAAGAAGCGCTTTTTACTAAATGCATATGTATCTTTACAAGGTAAATATACCAAAACAGTATTTTTCAGAATTTTTGTCTGTCTGTCTGTTTGTACCCGCTAATCTCTGAAATGGCTGGACTGACTGACAGACAGCTAATGTAATAAGGAACGTATTGGGCTTTTTTGATTTAAGAAATGTTTAAAATAAAATGATTAAATAAAAACGCGGACGAAGTCGCAGGCACATCTAATATTAAATATGTATAATATAAATAATAATAAAAAAATAAAACACAAACTACTCTTATGTCAAAGTAAGCAAATTCTATGTCTGTAATAAATAATAATATGCCTAATTATGTTTCACATGTGTTACAAAAATAGTAATGAAAAAATAAAATGAGTCTGAATTCGCTAACACCTCCATAGTCATAGTATTTTATTCAGCTCTTTTCCATGATCGTTCGGTATATTAAAATGGGAAAACGGGAACACTGACAAACCTTTCTTAAGTGGAAATTTCATTAATCACCTCGTACTACACCTTTTGTTAAAATTTTTAATTGTTTTGTTGAAATAAAATCCACATTGTGATAGAATATAATGTTTGTATTATAACTAAAAACTTTTGTTTTGTGACAACTTTTAACGCACATAATATTCGGCAAATAAGTAGATTATTTTCATTTCATTTCATTTTGTTCTGAAAGGCGGAATAACTTTTATACAGTAATACTGTAGTCTAGAATTTTACTAGTAATTGTGAAGTATACTTGTACTCTTGTCTTAAGACCCGAGCCATTACGTCAGTAACGCTATAGTTTGTGTGGACGATGGTTGTTCCTTACGACAAAAAAAGCCGTTTGATTTTATATATCTTAAACGTAACAACAGAGGATAAACGAGAATAGAAAATATTTTTCACATAGCCTTACAAGCAGTTCTTGTGTTCTATATAATTCTATAAATCTACCGCCGGATCGGAACGCTGCCACTCATTATCTATCGCCTATCTATCGTGTCATTTAATAATCCATTCAAAACATAGAAGTTTCCACTGCCGGTGCCCGCCGTATTAAATTACATTTGTTATTTTTTACCGTAGTAAGACACTTTTAATCGCACTAAGTGGCTATTTCTTGCTTTATTAAAAGGATTGCTCGATGGAAGTGTTATTTTTGCAGAAAGACGTTCAATTTTCTGATTATTATTTGTATAAGTGGGTTCTATCTTTTATTAAATCTACATCAAACATCTTAGAGTGGAAAGACAGAGAAAATTTTCAATATTATTAATCAGATTACAACTTTTATGTTTCATCATTGATTGCAATTAATAGTCCCAATCATACTTTGAATAGCGTACCCGGTTACCTAAAATTACAACTGTCTAGTTATCACAGCGGACAGACGGATAGCGGAGTCTTAGTAATAGGGTTATGTTTTCTTTTGCTACGGAACCCTAATAACCCGAAAGTATTAAAAAATAGTATGAAATATACCCAGTGTTATCTCCTAGTCGTCTTCTTTCAAGTTACTTGTGTGTATACGGTTTGAAGAATTTATCACTTATTTGTTGGTCAGCCTTAAAAAACTTTTGTTTTAATAATTGTAATTCCGTTGATGAATTTGTTATAAAATACTTTTATAAGCTGCTTCTCGATCACGCTATGGATAAAGGGTATAATATTGTTGAGAACGCAAAGTGCGCTTAAGAAGCCTTGTTAGGTTTCTACGGGTATGTAAACATTTGTTCTCGGCTTCTAATACTTTACTTTGTAATATCTTCAAGTATGCTGACGTAGCGGGAGTTGCTGACTTCACTTGGTGAATTGTTTTTATTATAATTTATATTATTTTACACTAAATAAGCAGTAAAGAGATAAGAAATTCATTGATAACTCTCAAAAACCTACTACATGTAAATAGTGTTATGCAATATTGACTCAAACTATGATTACTTAAAAAACCGGGCTAGTGCGAGTCGGACTCGCGCACGAGATACAGCCTGCTGGCAGACAGACAGACGGACAGCGAAGTCTTTGCAATGGGGTTCCGTTTTTACCCATTTGATATGGCACCCTAAAAATTATGTATATAGATACCTTAAAATTATGTATATGTAGTATCACACAGGGTTGGTGATATTGACCAAAAACAAATAATACTTAGCAACACTCGGATTGACAAAGAAGATACGCAATACAGAAGTTCGAGCAATATCATTTATTTTACAATTTTATTGTCCCTCCATTATCGCCAGTGTTATATTTTGTGAATTGTGTAAGGACCCAATGGCGTAACACGTCCTACAAAATGTGTCTTGTTTGGCTGACTCAGCAACACTCCAACTGGTGACGACAGAAACATGATTCTTAAAATCCATATATTTTAAACAAAGACGGGTTTGTTTCAACACTCATAACTCGAGATCTGCTGGACCAATTTTCATGGTTTTTGATTCGTTGGAGTTGTCTCTGCCCCGAATAGCAGAATACATCTTAAAATCAATGAGAACTCGATGAATACATAAGTATGAAAGATGCATTTTTAAGAAATGTTTAGTATAGACATTTTTATTAGAAAAGTGCGTTAAGCAAATACATAAAAATTCCTCAAATATGTGCGCGTTCAGAAATAAAGAAAAATGATTAACATTTACGCGTGCGTTCAGAAATTTATTTTGTGAAAATTAAAGTTTCTATTTTAGAAAACAATTACTAAGATTTTTTCTATAGGCTACGAAATCGTAAATGTCTTTTAAATTGTCTATGATTTTTTTTAAGTTAAAAAGTGCAGTATCTAAAGTAGAATGATCTAAACTATTGTCTACGTCTCGTAAGCTTACTTTTAATTATTATTCTCTTTTTGTATGTATCATTCATCATATATTTATTTTGTATAATTGTATTACGTTCATTAAAGCCTAAATTAGTTCAGCTATAAGGTAATACGACATTCATTTACTGGTAGGCAGTACGAAGTTCGCCGGGTCAGCTAGTAATAAATAAAGAATACGCGTAATAAATACAAAACGTACCAATTTGACTTAAACTAAATGTAATACTACGTATTTAGAGCAGTTTTTATCAACATTTATAATATTTTGTTTGTTTACTACCCTCAAGCCAATCAGTTCACTATTTAATAGTAAATTTTATCGGCCTAAATGTAATTTGACTTTGCGCGGTAAGCTTATAAGCAGGTACATCTATTTTGGTTCGGGTTAAGGTAATATGATTGAGGCATAGTACTCAAGCATAAGAGTGACTTCTAGTTAGGGCTTCCAATGAAGTGTAAATTTTCATTCGTTCTGGGCTTTTAATACCTTGCAAACTCTTCAATGATGCAGGCGTAGCGGGAGTTCTGACGTCACGCGGCGACGTCGTAATGTCAAAAGCCAGTCGTCGTCGTAAGCGTCATATCGTACTGATAGGGATATTTTTATAATGTTGGGGTCAGCCACTTAACTGAAGCGATTTGACAAGGGTACCAGTTTTTACACAAAGCGACTGCCATCTGACTTTTGCAATCCAGAAGTGAAACAAGGACCCAACCTAGATCAGGTCGAACTCAAATACATGAATCCGCCTTTCATCACTAAATTTTCTTTCACTATAAAGGGAAATAACAATTACATTTTATTTAAGGTAGGAAAATTCAATGGTGCACGGCGGGGTTCGAACTTGGACTAGCGGTAGACTATCGATATTGGAAATCCGAAACACGAACCTCCAGACTATGAGAGCCTTACCCCTCATACTTTTTTAATTTTTTTATTATGTGGTACAGTTTGAGTAGTTTGATATCGACCGATAGCCGCGTAAGTCATGGGTTCAATTCCCAGGACGGGCAATATTTCTTAAATGTTTGTCAGATTATTCTGAGTAAGCATTATATTGCCCGGGATCGAAATGTGCCCGGAGTGGCGATAGGCTTGCCATCTATCACATCAGGGGCCCTAGTACCTTGGCAAATCGTGGGTGTTCTAGTACATCAACTGGACTTACAAGTTTCCTCTGCCTACTCATTCGGGGATAATAGGCGGGAAGGTACTTTTTTTGATATTGAAATAATTATTGAACACTATTGCTAGCAAAAATAGAATATTTACCGGGTGTTGCAAGATATTTCCTTGCCTGTTTTGATGTAGTTCAAGAGGTATTTTTGATATTTTTAATTTTGACGCTCGTGTCAAAATTAAAAATATCATGGTATATTATAGTGACATATATTTGTAGTAGAAATTAACGCTTTGACTGTTTTTTGTGCTCAGTAAATCATTGATGGTACTATAAAAAATGGAGGACAAATAAAAGAGGGGTCATAATAGACATTTAAGCACCCTTTTATTTTAACTTGTTATCTACTAACGTTTACCCTTTTAGCAAATAAAGACGCTTTCTTTATGGCTGATTCAGGAACGTTTATTTTTTCCACCCAGTGCACGGGTGAGAGGGTTTTTTGTCGTATTTTATATTTGATCTGACATATTTTTTTTTCTTTCCTGAAACTGTCAAGTGACAACCCTAGTGGAAATGAAAGTTTACAAACTTTGAAATTTAGTAACCGCTGCCCTGGTTTATGTATTTTTGTTTTTCGTATCGTAGGTACTAACGATGTTTTTCCTATAATAAAAAAACTTTTGATTTAAATTGTGTATCATGTTTGATTATCATTCATACATAATTTTAATAAAAGAAAGTCGGACTTGTTACAACACTTATAACTCGAGATCTGCTGGACCAATTTTCATGATTTTTAATGCGTTGGATTTGTCTCCGTTTCGAATAGCAAAATAGATCTTAAAAACAATGAAAAGTAGATGAATAAATAATTACGAATAATGAATTATTTTCAATAAATGATTAGTACATGTCAAAAATTTCTTGTTCATCCTGTCAAATACCGTAAGTAGTTATAGACATTGATGCATTGTCTGTATTTCTTTTTAAATCAATTAAAAAGGTTGAAAAGTGCATAAGCAGATACATAGAAGTTCCTCAAATGTTTATGCGTTCGTAGTAAATAATTTCAAATTTTTCAAATTTACGCGTGCGTTCAGAAATTTAATTTTGTGTAAATTTCTATTTCCGACATTAATTTCTAAGATTTATTCTATAGGTTAGCAAAAAATTATGTATTATTATTCATTCATTGTGTATGTATTATTAATAATAAAAAATATTTTATATAGGTATCTATCAGTATTGATATTTATTTTACTATGTTCATCAAAGTCTAAATTAGTTCAGCTAAAAGGTAACATGACTTGCATTCACTGTGAGGCGGTACGAAGTTCGTCGGCTCAGCTAGTAAACTATTTAAAGAGTATCTTACTTTAAGTAACTTTATGTATTTATCTCTGATATACTAAGGTATTTTATCTCGGAAATAGAATCAATCAAAATAATTTTAGTTCATAGATGGCGCTGTATTTAAAAAAGCTATGTACTAGGATAAACAAAAAACGATTGTGCGAGTAAAGCAGCCGACAAAGACTAGTGAAAATAGATGTTTTCAACGTTTCATTAAATTTAATAAGACTTTAATGCACTGATGTATTATTCATTAAAATGTATGCGATCTAGATTAAAATATAAATGAAATGCCAGAACAGAGTTCACACGTTTATTTGCCGTAATTGCACGTAATTACTTTTGCCAAACTACTGTTCAGTGTTCGCCGATTGCATCTCTATAATAATAAGTTATTTTGTGAATTGACTAAGACTCGCTGGTAATGGACTTTATTAAAAGTTATTTATGTAAGAAAATATAAAATGATTTGGAAAATTGAGAAATGCACTCCACTTGTATACATGCATATCTCCAAGCCAAGTTCCTTGCGGGGTAGGCAGAAGTAGAGTACGTCAATTGTTACGATTACTACATTCTTGCATAGCTTCCATTCATTACCCTCTTCATACAAACAAGGAGACTCTTGAGACTGCCCTCGAATAATACACAGCATCGTCTAATTTTCAAATAAAATAATTTAAAATGACACATATTATAATTGCACGATACTTTATTTAATGGAATTATATTATTTAAAGATACTTTATTTAATAATATTATTTTTCCGAAGCCGACGTGTATGTATGAGGAGAGTAATGTATGATGAGAAAGTCAGGCAACTATGTAATGATTGGGAGACTTGACACTCGATAATTTCTGCCCACCCTGCAAGGGACCTGGCATGAAAATATGTATGTATATATTTTATTTCTAATGGAGTTCCCAGTGTTACAAAACACCATTGTATTACCATTAACATTTGTGTACGAAGTAAACGCTAGTCTAACAGTCCGAACGCTTTCCATTTCCATATTGATTCATATATTGGTTTACTCAGAATATAAGCCTCAGTACATAATAAATGTCTGCAAGAATATTACCACTCAAGCTCGTTAACTGTCTACCATATGAAATAGAACATTACTTGTGTTAAATATATTCTCTACCGACGGCCTGATGGCCGCTTTTGGCCAGGAAACTGTTTGGAATGAGTTCATTTTTACTTGAAAGTCGAAAATGGCAAAACATTGTCAATACCATCTGCAACAATGAACTTACTATTAGTATTACGTAGAATTGTGTAGCAATGGTCACGCATAACTCAAAAACCAACTGACCTAGACCTAGAGTAAAAATGGCATATAACGCTTGTAATTCGTCCAGTTCAATAAAGTTTTTATCAAACACGTGGATATTTTTTAGAGTATGAACTTCCACCATCGTAAAGTTGGTATAACAACGGGTGACTGCTTTATCCACAATCATAAACTTTGTCAATACTGAATATGTTATACAACTGTCTCGTAAACTTTGTAAATAATAAACATATTAAATTACATACGAGTATATACAAGCATCAACATAATATAAAGGAATAAAACTGTTTTTCTAAAAACTAAATAAATAAATATCGTCACGCTCATATCCTCGAAAGAGTAGGGAAAGGTGCATATGCAACCAGGATTAGCCAACGATATTAGGTCCCATGACGCGACAGGTGGCAAGTTCATCGCCATATCGGGCACAAATTCCGGGTTTTCTCACGATGTCTACTTTCGCCGTAAGAGCCCTCAGAAAATTTACTTAAGTTAGAAAAACTCATTGGTACATGGCGGGGTTTGAACCTGGACTACCGAAATGAAAGTCCAAAGCGCGTACCACTCGGCCATCAAGGCTATTTGTCTTCACTAAATAAAACTAAAAAATATATGATTTATTCTATTTGTAGCCTTGTTGTTAATGTCTTCTTAATAATACTATTTAAATAATTTTGTTTCGTAATGGTATCATTACAATACTGATGTTTAAAATTAATCGCGACTTTATATAATATCATATATACTGCGTTGCAGAAGTTGGGAGGCAATCGCTCTGTGTAAAAACTGGCGCTCTTATCTCATCCCCTACATAAGGTATAAGCAGATGCTGATATCACCTGATACAGAAACGGGAATAGGCTATTTCTATACTTTACTTAACTTATTGTCTTTTTTCGTGTTAGAGTGTTGTATACACGTGGCCTAAGATCTCGACCTGTAGCGATGCACCAGTAATGTGTTCCGCAAGCTTCTTTGTTATAAAGTTATGAATATATTAACATGTAAATATAATCACGTAATGATTACTTTTAAAATATATTTGTTACCCATTTTGTATATTTACATTATGTGGTAATATTAAAAGTTAATAAGGGATATTTTCCTTATTAATTATCTTGCAAAAATTCTTTAGTACGTTTTATTAGATACCAAATTAGCATTTTTTTATATAAAATTAACATTTAAATTTCGCTTTGTCTTGTCGTAATAATATTTTTATGTTATCTTTAAACATCTTATATGCTAATATGCGACTTTACGTAGGTATGTCTACCGACCGACTTCCATAAAAAATAAGTATAATTTCTGATTTTTTTTACGAGTAATCAATGTTCACAATTTTTTTAAGAATATTCGTTCTGGCTTTGGTCCAATTTAAATATCATTAAGATATGACTATTAGTTTTAGAGTTAGGTATACCTGATAATTGGTATCGAGTGGTCACTTGACGACATAACGTTGAAATTGTTAGATTTTATGAATTTGCCACATCCTGAAGCCTACTATCATCGGCAAGTCTTGTAAGTATAAGTAGAGCTGCCTACCCCTTGCGTGGATACGGTATTTTTATTAATAGAATATTAATTAATATTGAAGAAATAGACAAATTTTAGTACTAAGAAATACATGCTGAATTTGGGCTTGTTTTTATGTTCATGTTGCGATGTGAATCTGTGGCTGGTGTGCTTATCCTTTTGGTTAACAAAATAAAAAATACTTAAACACAAGATTAAACAAAAAGTCTTAAAGTGTTAACAGTGGCTTGGCGCGATGCCGCCATAGAGTATGTGCTCGTCATTGTCTTGTTCATCTTTGGAAGATTTAGTGTATACTTAACACTTTATAAATAAAAACATTATAAAAATTAACACTAACAATTATTAAGGAGATAAGTTAATCTTGGTCGAATTATGTTCATAGCCACACGTGCAAAGCCGTAGGTAATATCTAGTCGTATAAATATTAATTACGCTGGTATTGAAATAATATCTGCTTCAGAGAGCACCCACTGTGTGATTTTTTGCTAACTGCTGCCAGATGTTGTAAAATATATTTTACAACGTACATACGAGTATGTACGGTCATTGTGAGTTTATTTTATACGTTACGAATATTACAATTGTATATTATGCCTCTTCGTCGTGTTTAGCGTAGTCGGAATCCGACTTTTCTGCACGAGGTTCGATTCCAGGGTAAAGCAACTTGTTCTGAGTTTTATTCAGGTTATCTGAAAAACATAACGTTGGCTGGGATTGAATTTGTGCCCGATACAGTTAAGGACTTGCCACCTGTCACATCTTGGCTAATCGTGGGTGCATATGTACCTGTGCCTGTTATGGATATGACGATATTTTTTTATAAGACGAGATGCATAATAATAGGTTGGGGAAAAAGTTTCTTCGCATTTTTAAGAAAATTCAAATTATTTTTTTTATAGTTTATTTACATTATAACTTTTTGCCATTTTGTAGGTAGGGACATGATCCCATTGCTATAGAAATTTTAGGGTTTCTGGTCAAAATACCGCGACAAGTGGTTTTGGCAGTCCTC
>DVZL01002562.1:0-15283 GCA_018236625.1 Lasaia peninsularis
GCACTTAATGTTTTATTACGTCACCGTCTTGGTAAGGTCACAAACCTAGAACATGAGACCTGGATGCCCTCCGATACTGCGGGTTGAAGGTTAATTGTTATCAATAGAATCTAATAGGTTTCCAATATGGTAGTACTGAAGTGGATTGCTACTGAGATATAAAACTCAGTTTATTTTCTTATCGCCTCTTCTCGAGCGTACTTGATGTCCGACTTTGATGAACCAGGCCCCGGGTTCGATTCGGCAGGGCTAATTCTTATGAGTTTTTTCAATTTAATTAAAAACGTAACGTTGTGTGAGATTGAATGTGTCCCTGTCACATCACGGGACCTAATATCGTCGGCTAATCGCGGGTGCATGTGTATCTCTGACTACCCCTTCAAGGAAATGGACGTGATAATATATTTTTCAATTCCTCATATTTGATCGACTTTGAAAAGAGGGATCTTTTCCAATTGTCTCTATTTTTTTGTATATTTCTTAAGGCGATTATTTCGACACTTCTAAATGTCTTGAGTGTGTGTTCTCTTTTAAATTTTATGACGATTGTCAGTGATTTTTGAAACACAGATAAAACAAAAAAAACTTAATCATTTACCTTGACGACATCATATAAAGTTGATGTCGGTTTCTGACAGTTTTACTGCGTTTAAAATATTACTGCGTTTCAAGTCATATAAAAATAATACACGTCTAAAAGGGGCTTAAATTATTATTTACTTCAGTTTGACATTTTTTTCTCAATAAAAAAGTCAAGCCCTCTGAGTTCTAAAGTTCGAAGTTCAAGAAGTAGTGACGTTCAGATCTGGTGATACATTTTTGAATTCATCACAAGTACCTATCGCTAGTTTGATCTATGTGATTTTTTTTGTTTCACATAGATTTATTATATTATTTTTTATTGAATTGTATTTATTTTACTATTTTATTTTTTACTATTTATTTTAAATCAGAAGATAAAGTTTACTTTTTCACCAATTTAATAAGAATTATGACAGACGAAAACATTGATGGCGCATGGGCGAATTTGCAAACTTATGCTAGTAATAAAAACAAACTAAACATACAAAATAGTATACAACACTAACATTTTCAAAAGATGTTATCAAAAAGAGCAATAAATTAAACAATAAAGGACAACGAGATCCAATGCTATGAATAAATTATAAATTATGAATAAATCGAACATTAATACATTCAAACCTATTTTTATTATCTGTCAGTTACATAAAACAGTGTATTATTCTATTCATAATACAAAGTTCTATTGTGATTATGATGAGAATAATTAATCTTATATTCCGTTGCGATTATCACGCAATTCTAAATTTGAAATTACTATTGAATTTAGAAGTTATCATTCCGGAAACACTTTTTTATATGGAGGCTGAAAATAAGCGGATATTCAGATGAATATTAACAGCATCTTTAGGGACCAAAGATGATAGAGATGTGTTACATCTCACAGGCTGCAATATCTTTTATAGTAAAATCTATTCTACATTTTTGTCTTAATATAGTCTATTTTTAACAAACGATTTGTTCATTAAATTTATTTAAAATCCGTCTGGTAAGAAAATCGTTTGATATTACTTTGTTTACTTAAATTGTATTTATGGATATTTATATATATTTTTTTATTTTAGAATATGCTAACTTTTGGCCACCATCGCACCTGTTTTTAAGTGACGATGCGGCCGAAATATGAAAAATACGTTTCTAAAAACAGCCTGATCATTATACAAATTAAATATATCTAGTAACAAAAAAACAATTTTTTTCAATATCTCGGTTGTCGTTAAAAAATAATAACATAAATCAATACCCCGAAGAACGCAAGCAATAAACATGACAGGCAACCGAAAATATTTTATCTTATTACCATTAACAATATGTAGAATATAAATAAAAAAATAATATTTCCGAACGCGGCTTTGTAAACTTTATGGTTACGTGTGAGAAGTTAAATTTCGAACCCTCTAAGATGGCACAAAGACATAGACATGCAAAACAGATCCGCGTTCGATATTCAAATGAGGAATCTTCTGTAACAGGATGCGGAAGAGCAATTTTGACACTTGGAAGAAAGGTTAACCCTTTTTACTTTTTTATTCAAATTAAATGCTTTACGGCCAGTATAAGAGTGGAATAGTGATTTGAATAGCATAGATAAAAGACTTTTTTCTTAATACTGCGTTAATGTATTCATGGATTTTTCATGTCGTGAGAACGGACGTATTCTCGTACGTGAGAATTTATCTTTGTAATATAATCGATGGGGTTGTTTATGGTCGGAAGCTGTGTCAACATTAGCTGTAATATGCTAATTATCGAAGAAATAGAATGCAACGTATGAGAAATACTCCCAACTATTTTGTAATGATGGTAACAATTGACAGATTCGATAGACTTTTTATTCGTTTTGTAGGTGCACGAAGTTTAATATAGTATAATAGTAAGTAACGTTGCTACTAAGATAGATACGTCAACATATTTTATTGTTTTTTTTTATAAAAAATATATATTCACTTTTGAAATAAAATAAAAAGGCGGAACATAAACTAGTTCTAATGTTTTTGTGCACCGACAAGTTAAAAACGGATTGCAATTTTTAATTTTTGTATATTTGGTAATATTAAATATTTATGTATGTTTAGTTTTTAATTTATTAAAACAATTTTAATAAGGGAATAGTTATTATTTGTATAAGGATATAGCGTTTTTAAATTTAATGCGTGCACAAAGACGTGAAAATATTTTAGTTATTAATAAAATATTCTATATTTTTTTAACGTTAGCGCTTGGTGAAACTTCATATTTTAAATGTAAAATGAACACATGTACTTTTTCACATAATACCTACAATTGAAATTATTTAAGAAATATCTAACCGGTTTCGCTTGTTACAACATTATTAAGATTAAAACTTAAGTAACTAAAACCTCAATAACTTTAGTTATTAATAGAAGTATTGCACTAAAATCAGTTAAGTAATTGGCTCGATTCTGGACGGAGGCAGGCATTTGTGTCACGAACAAGTTTTTATTTTCGGGCTTAGATGTTTATTAAATTTATTCTTGTATCTATTAATTAAGTATTTCCATGTATCGTTAACTAACACCCAAAATAGAAGCATATTATGATTTGCTCATTTTGTGGTTAGATCAATTTGTGTAATTTTCGTCTTGATATTGTATTAATTATTTAATATTTTTGTTAAAAATTAAATAACTTTAATTATAAGTTCAAATATATATATTTTTAATTAAATGCTTCAATTTCTAAGTTCATTATTAAATGCCAACGTCTTAACCCTTCCGCGACTGCATTCAAATTCAAATGTCCCCCCGTCGTGCATCGAGCAGGTGGTAGGTGATCTTTGAAAGAGTTTCCGTTCCAGCCAGTGTCTTAATCTATAATTTTCTTTAGTAACTTCCACCTCGAAAAAGTTTAGTTTTTAATAAAGCTTAATTCATCGTATTTCCACTGATTAATAATGTAACTCTAAAAAGAGTGGCTTCGTATCGAAATTATTTTATTAATTATATTATCATGTATACCTACCTAAGATTATAATATTCTAAAAGTGTTGTGCTTGTAAGTTCTATACACTTGAAAAAAAAGTAATGAAATCGTCTTGATTTTGGCTTTTTAATTATATCAAGGATCTATTTGTTAAGGAGAACGTAAAATAATATTTTATTAAGATAAAAGTACGACTTATTGCCATTTATTCTGCTGCCGCCAACTAAAATTGGTTTAATATATCGCTGTCCTCTTTCAACACGAGTAAAATAAAGAGAGAAAAGACTTTTAGTCCGCTGATGTGTTTGTAGTTATGTGACATTTCTACAGATGTTTAGTCTGTACCTCGGAAGATTAAAAGCCGGTATTTAGATTAAAAGCCGTAAAAGTTATTGTGTTTTGGATAATTTGATATGATTAAAATTTTCTATCTCTTTCGTTTTTAATTTCATTGGAAAAAGAAATAAAAAAGTACCTTCACTCTATTATCTATATATTATTATCTATTATAAAAAATGAACGCGTCTAACAATCATAACAGGTGACAGCCACCACACACCATTACATCACAGAGGCGAATATAATATACCTACCCAAAATAAGCTTACAGTGAAGTTTTCAACGATGTCACTGGTATTCATTAAAAAAAAACGGCTAACTAATTTAATTGGATAATTAATAACAATATATTCTTATCAGCTAATGTAAGTTTAAAATATTTTTGCTCGAAAAATCACATTTTATGGAACTCAGGTCCTTAATATTATGTTCATATTAATAATATTTTTCTAATTAAGCTGTGTAATAAATTATTTCAAATGATTATTTTTCAATTTACACTTTCGAATTTTTTTTTTTTGGAAACAAAAGATCATTTATAATAAAATATAAACATTGTCAAGATTGTTTTGCATAAAACATTTTACAATTGTAAAACATTAAAACACCTGGGCCAGAAAGACCGGTCCTGATTTTTTCTCGTCACAGCCGAAGTTGATTTGCATGCAAAGGGTTAATTCTTCACGATTATTTGAGTTCACGCGTATTTTTAATTATTCAAGGGTTGATAATAATATATGCAGAATTTAAAATACAGATGCCCATGAATGTTTTGGAGTCAGTCTGAGATTGAATCTTGTTGAGAGTGGAGTATTAAGTGTATTTTAAAAGTTTATTCTATATGATATTATCTAAAATGTATATAGGCTGTTTAATTTGGAATCCTATAATACTATATTGGAATAAATAAAAACATTGGCAGGAAACATTGGACAAAGGATGGAAAACAATATGGCAAACTAGTATCTAGATCAATTTTTCAATCAAACTCGATCAATTTTTTAATAAATTCATGAAGAAATATAAATAAATCGACGTATAAAAATGAGAACCGTCGACTGAAAACATATATAAAATTAAGTGTATTGAAGCCATGCCTATTGTTTCTAATAAATGTCCTGGGACTATAATACAAATATTTTTTCCAACATTTTCAAACAACGAAGGAAAAAAGATGAATTCAGTAATAACAAAAGAATTAATTAATGAAAACCTACTTTTTAAAAAGAATAATTAACTGAAATCAATGGAAATTAAAAAGGAAACAAATGAAAGCGGAAATGATGTAAGGTTTCATTTTAGAAACCAACAAATGATGTAAATAGCACCAAGGTGGCGTATTGGAAATAGTTTTGACGATTATTATCATACAGGTATGTACATAATCCGTTCTAATAATATAAATGCTAAAGTAACTCTGTCTGTCGGTCTGTATGTTACGCTTTCATGCCTAAACCACTAAACCAATTTTTATGAAATTTAGTACAAATATAGAGTTGACCTTGAGGAAGGACATAGGCTACTTTTTTTAACCGACTACATTAAAATGAGAGTATGTATTACGCAATAAGTATTATAAGTCGGAAAAATGTGTTAATAAAATAATTCACGTGGGCGAAGCCGCGGGCGGAAAGCTAGTCTTACATAATATGTAAAAGCTTCATGTACTGCGTTTTGAATCTACAAAATTTATTTATGATAACTTTAATTCGAAAGTATATTATCTGGACTGATTTTGATTAAATCAGTTTGTCATAAAAATAATTCAGAATGTTTTATGTTACTTACTTGTACATCTACGTTATGTCAACAAAAGGAACAATATAAATTTTATTTTTTCCGTGTTGAATGTCTGAACCCTTTATATAAATAGACCATCTGCTTTCCTATCAGGCAGCTCGTAAGAGGCGAGCATAGGTTAACTTGGGTCACTACCACATGACCACTGGTGGTAGAGTGCTGTGTAGCTACTCGTCCAGGTAGAGACCCACCGCCTTATTTATTCCTGTCGCCATAATGATATTATCGTGTAGGTGTATATGTAGGAAGGTAGGGTAGCCAGTAGACTTGCACATAAGGTTTAACACCCTGACCACAGATTAGCGTCGTCTCTACAACATATAAGGTATCTTTAGGCCACGGTTGTCTCTTACCATCAGGAGACCCTTGTGCCAGTTTGCTATCTTACCTCATATTAAAAAAAACCCTGATAAATTCCGACAAACTTATCCAAAGTCCTTCAGTGTCTATCTTAATTATTTATGTCAAAAACTTTTATCATTATATATGTACTAGTTGTACTCGGCGCGTTGCTACGCTAACAACTAAACTGTACAGCGCCAACTGATGGCGAGTGACATCGATGAGCATATCATACAAACCAATTTTCATAATAATCGGTCCAGTACTTTTTGAGTTCATTGATAATATAGAGACAAACATTCATTATATGTTACAATATAATGTTCATTATATCTATAAAAGAAATATTTTTATTAATCTTAATATAAATTAAAACTTCAAACTTTAAACATTTAATTCGGAATAAAAAATAAATAGCTATATTTATATACATACCTTACATACTATCGGGATTAATTTTTAATTCAATTTTATTAACGCTAAAGCGGATTAAGTATAATATAAATACATTTTAAGAAAGAAAGATAAATTAATCAAATATAATTTATACATTTATAATTCACAAATTTCGCATTATATAAAGACATTAAATGATTGGATACTATGAAAATGCTGGAATAGGATTGAACTACAATCATAATACTTATGTAAACGATCGTATTTCCTGTTATAAATGATTATAATGATGATTGTATTTTGTGTTTGAAAATGAATTACTATTTATGTTCACCAGTTTTATATTTAAGAACATAATTTATAACATAAGTACGTTTTTTATTACTCAATCACTAAATAACCTATCTCATTAGAACTCTTTTTATTGACTACATATTAAACTTGAAACGATGTAAATGATGTTTATGTAAAGGTAACATATCTATTTAAAAATAATGTAATAAACGTAATTAAATAAGTATTTTATTGGTCAGATTATAAAAATTGACCTAACTCTAAAGCAAATAATTTCTTAGTATATATTTGTATATACATAAAAAATATACCAGAATAAATTTAATAAGCACTCCTCGGAAATACAAACAATTTCGTTGATCACACAAATATCTGTCCCCGTAGAGAATCGAACTCGAGCCTCATGGTAGGTATGTTCGCTGACGCCTCCATCAATGAGGCGGTCAATATAATTACGATTAATATTTGTATGAATATATCTTTTTTATTCACCCGTAAAACATCACATAATATTATATTGAATATAAAATATGATAAATATTAGCGATAATAATCAGATGTAGTCACTAAAAAAAATATGTCTACCAATATCACAAAAAAGTTGTCTGACAAATTTAAAATTTAAAAAAGTCACGTCGGTAATATTTTGAATTTCTAAACTTAAAAACTTACAAAAATACATTCTATATTCAAATTTAAAAAATAAATTTTGCTCCTTAAAACTCTAATCTCGTTCGAAAAAGATTGAAAACCGAATCGCATTTCTAAAATCAAGAATAGTGATGTACCAGCGGCCATGCATCACAGATAATGATTGGATTTGCCCCGCCTACGTCATCAATCACTGAGACGAGTGACGCGAGTGGGTGGCAATAAAACCAATATACGATGAGCTTTAACTTTCCCTACTTTTATCGGGGGAATATTCATTTTTCCAACGATTTAGGGAGTCGACGGTCAGGATAAAATGGTTAAATCGAAAGCCAGGGAGGCAAGTTATTTCGCGAAGCCATTGTATCTTGTTAGGACTAAGGCAATGTCTTGGATGGTTAGATGTCAGTAAATTATGTTTTTTTATCACGATGATAAAGAAATGTAGGAATAATTTAAGAATACAAAGTAATTAAATGCCTACAAGCTTTTTTATAAGTTACTGGTTATTGTCGGCAACTTTTTTATGGTATAAAACAGCGAACAAGCAAACGGCTCTCCGGATAGAAATATATAGACACCATAATATTATGTCCAGGGTGTTAGGTCTGATGTGCAAGTCCCACCATATAAAGTTGTTTAAATATTAAAATATTTGCAAATCACTATGGTCTATTATATTGATAACTGTAATAGTGCGTTCGCGTTAAGAATGAGTTTCATCAGTGGATAGGTGTGTTATAAGGATTACTATTACGAGGACACAACCGTTTCGTGTAAAAAATGACTTCAATTGGTCACTGTGTTCTTGATTATCTAATTATAAGTGATTTGATTGGTTAATAATCGATGACTTATTATGCTAACGATAAAATACTGCATTCTGCGTTTGTATAAAATTTTTAACACATAATGTATCCCGTTATTAAACTTACTACATTACAAAGTTATTTATTTTTCCGCGAAAATCTATAATGATATTGGGAAAAAGTAGCTTATATGTTCCTTCAATTAATCTATTTATCGGAACAAATATGTATACAAAGTTACATATTTATATTATAGGAATTTATATACTTTTTCCATGTTGGTAGTAATTCTAACACTGATTGTATAAATGATTAAAAGGTAACACAGTAGAAAAATGTTTATCAAAATTTCATTATTTTAATAAATATATAATTTATGTTTGATAAAGTAAAGGCGAATATATATTTGGAATAAAAAAAGTAAGAATTTACTTATTATTTGTTTTATATAAAACGATTAACTAATTTATTTGTTTTTTCTTATTTAGAACGCCTCGTTGGTCGAGGGGTTAGCGTTCACGCCTAATAAAACCAACCTCGCCCGAGGCTTCGGTTAGATTTCCGACAGTTTTCTATTCTGACTTTGTTGTGTTCTGATCAAATGTTTTCTTGCCTATAAGTATATTTTTCTACGCAGTAAAACTGCAAAAAATCGTCTTTGACGTGATTATGATGTGTCAGAACTGGTCCAAATTAAATTATGACCACAAAAGTAGTATTAAATTTGAAATAAACAAAAGAAAATATTGTCAAACTCTTATGTTTTTGCGCTGTTTAAAATTTTATTTAACATTATATTGTATACATTGAAGAAAACACAAAAATAAAAATATTCAAAAGACGAGTTTATCTCTAACAAGCTAGCCTACGCAGTAGCTAGGTAGAGAAACACAAATAAAAATAAAAATAGGTAGGCTGTATACAAACTAAACAGGTAAAATAGAACTTTACTGATAACACACAAACTTCATGCTGAATATACTTAAGCTAATATGACATGCAGATTAAACAAAAAGAAAAAATAATTATTCATACTCTATATAAATTATTCTACGAGCTAAGTTAAGGTTTACCAACACTGAAATATCGTCTGTTTGTTTGTCTTTCAATAGATGAACGTGGCTTTTTTCGATTACAGCTTCCAACTTCCCAAAATACATAGCAAAGCATATACGAGTAGCAAACTTATCCAATATATTTTCATTTGGATGATACGTTATAAAACGAGTGAGCGTAAATAAAATGGGGACTCTGTGGAATCTACAAATCTTCTTCGTAATATCTTGGAGAAAAATAAATTTGTGAGCCGGAGTTTCAGCGCACCTGTACGTATATTTATATGTTGATGTTGGTAACGCTGCGTTCATACTGGCTGGAAAATCAATGGATGACATATTAAGATTTTCTTCGATTTTTAAAAATAGAATATTTTATTTTGTATCGGTTGACCGCCTTCTAATTTTATTTATTTTTATTTTCGATGTGTGAGAGTACGTGATTTGATTTGCGGTATAACTTTTACATCATTAATAATATAAAAGATGTTTTTTCGCTGAGCAAATAAAACATATTTATCTAAAACTAGAAATAATTATTTCATTTTTAGTTTTTTTTTAATATAACTTAACAGCTGGTACAATTACAAACTTTTTTGTTATATAGTGTTTGGGAAAAAGTTTTCCAGTTTTTCTCCCCGTCAAAAATTTTTGTGTCAAAAAAAATATAAAATATTATCGAGCTGTTTCAATGTATATCATATCCAAGAAAAACGTAATAAATAATATAACCTTAGTATTGGGTCCTTTAATGTCACGTTAGACGCTAAATTGAACCTAATGTCTACATTTGCTCATCCCGCCCCTCATGTGTGTGTATATTGTAATTGGATCATTTAAACTAAATGCCGCTAGATGGCGCAAATATTTTTTTTCGTAATCTTTAGAAAACCTTGTGTACGCGCCCTATTTCGTCGCAGGCTTAGAACCTATTTCCATACATATGAGGTAGACATCGCGAGATGGAAAACCCGGCCCGAAACGAGAGCTACACCCAATCTTTATAGTTACTTGTTTTTCGTTGTTTCGCTTTTTTTGTCTCGTATTCTTGGGAGGCGTTAATCTTTTAGTTCGTCTGAGGCACTGAGTGATAGGACTCAGGTATTTTTCAGCATTTTTTTAGAAGAATTTGTACTTGAAGTTTTATATGTTTGTAAATAAAAATTTCGTATCACTATATTAAATGAGACGGATAAACCGATTTTGATGAAACTTTATACCTACAATTGGTAAGTCTTAGAATATATTTTGATAGTTTTAGACCATGGGTAATGCCTTAATAAGTTTACTGGTCTACCCTTCAAAACTGAAACAGGATATTAATGTGAACTAACATTACGGCGGCAGGAAATAACAGTTGTACCGAACAACAACGTCAAACAACAAAAGAAAAGTCGATAACTGTTAATATGTCTAGTCTATTTAGTTGTCTGGCTATCATAGTTCATGATATACAGCCTGATGACAGGCATATAGACAGACGGACAGCTGAATTTACTAAAACTAGGGGCAAAACGGCTCCATATTACTAAATAGAAACCCTAAAAATCTGGTAATGCTTTACAGTTACGGTGGTATAAGTCGTCACTGGAATCTGTTACCTAATCTGACTGACTACCCTACTAAAATCCAATAAACTAAAATTATTCTCTCAGTCAGCTATCATTGGACGATAAAATGTGATAAAAATGTCATAAAAGTGATAATTTTAGAAGCTTTAAATTTCAATTCACCTTAAAGTATGTATTCAAATGCCTCTTACAAAGTTCTCTATGTAATAAACAAGCAAAGATTTACTATTATGAGGGTAGAAGCCAATATATCACGTGACGTCACGCTGCCGCATGTGGCTGACATGAAAATATTACGATGCATCAAAACTGCCAAGAAAGAGTAGGAGAAAAACCTACCTCGCGTTTGTGGAGGGTGCAATTCATAAACTGTAGCAAGTTTCAATTCAGCACCAATTATTTTTTATGGGATAAGACAGCGAATAATCACATGGCTCTCTTAATGGTGAGAGACAAATGTTGCCTATAGACACCTTAGATGTTGTAGGCCTACTTTGCGGAGCTTGTGTCCTCGGAGGCAAACTTCGCACTGTTTTGTAATGGTTTTGTAAGGCATGGTTGAGGGAAGAAATGGCCAGTGGCGAAGCTGTGTATTCGTGATTATTAGCCTTCAAAAAATGTAGAGTAACCAAGGGACTCGTAGATAGAACTTGTAGGGAGCTAAGTGAATATGCACAAGAGTATGAACAGTGAAACGTTTACCTAGCATCTCTCGTGATTCGACTACGACGCGGTCCGTATGATCGACAGATCGGTAGGGCCATGGGTTGGTAGCGGTCAGATGATGCAAACGCTGTTTTTAGCCAGGCTATTAGGTTTATGTTAAAGTCTATCAGCTACCATAACTTCCGTACTAAAACACCACAATGTCATTATGGCGGCACGAATAGCATACCTATATAAATTCGAGTTATTGATTTAGTAAATCACATTTTCACTTAAAACGAGAAAGGGCATGCTTCCATTACGTGAAAAGAATGAGATTTGACAGATTGGCAAAACAGACATCTGTATTATATAATGTGAATGTACTGCAGGTACCCGGGGATACCAAGGTTGACAGTCCACCACCAAATTGCTTATGTATTATCGGAAGGTTAAGGTTTTGTATGATGAGAATATTTAACGTTGCATAGCTTCCCTATGCAAGTATGTAGGAATCGTGACCCTTTACTACCTCGCAAAGGACTTTGCGTGAAGATATGTATGTATAAGTGCAATCGAGCAAACTTTTTGCTTTTTAATAATTTGTTTATTTCCAGAAAACAGACTTATTTTAAATCGCCATATCCTATGCTTTAGAGTATGCCCATTCGTTTTGTAATACGAGGGTGGATTGCGTCTTGAAAAATGCTTCCCGTTGCTTGGTAGCGACTAGCGATGAGTTTTATATCGCGAACATTATTATATTTTATACTGGGCTTTATGCCTTTACACATCAATAACGCTGGATATCATCTTGTGATGACATACAAGATTAAAAAATACTAGATACTAGTAGTTTTTCATGGATTTCCGCGGAATTGTTTGAAAATTTAGTTCCAATTCATATTACGTAGTATTCTAGCGGTCAGGGCTTTGGACATTGGCGTCGCCAGGCTTTTTTTATGATATTAGAAGGCAAACAAGCAGATGGATCTCCTGATGATAAGAAATACGTAAACAAGTTAACCGGCTACCCTACACTCCAAACCAGAACGCGACAATGGTGAGCACTGAAGCTATTGTGGCAGGAATAGGTAAGGCGATGGTACCAATCCGGGCGAGTCGTTGCAAAACTTTACCATCTAGTTAATGTCACAGTGTTGGTGACAATAGACCCTGTGCTCGCCTCTTACAAGCTGCCTGGGTGGAAGGCAGTTGGCCTATTCTACAACGGAACCCAGACCAATGCTGGGGATTATCTATTATATTCAGGGGGTTGAATCCGCATATTTACATAGTATTAACGAATGTAAAACATAGAACTAAACATATGGTATTATTGCAGATATGTATAACGGAATTACGAGTAGTAAGTACCTACTTTTTTATCACTGTCAATGATGATGCAGAGTCAGATGTAGAGTTTGTCAATGGCTACTTTTTATAACACAATATTTTGATTTTTTTCTAAGTATTTCCTTTTTGTACATGGGGGTGTCCTTGCTGCCGATGCCCATGGCATTTCCATTAAGGTAGTCCAGGATAAAACTGAGTCTTGTGTTGTTGTAGGTAGTATGTTGTAGGTGTGTCTAATGAGTTTTCTAACTTTTCTTATTTTTTTGAGTGAGGAATAACATTTCAACGGAAACGAATTCAACCTAATCTAGAATTTTTAGGTTGCAGAGGTGAAATGGCAGTCACTCCATAACTGGCCTCTTGTAATCCCCCAAATTAGGTAGCCGATCCTGATCAAAATAAATCATCAAAATGTATCAGGATATATTCAGGATCAGGATAAAGCTGGAATGAAGAATATTGTTTGAAACTTCAATTCTATAAATAAATTAAGACAAGCTAAAGTATTATTAATTAAATAATTTTAAGCTCAGATTGGAACTCAACAATCAATCAATTTCGAAAAAGTAACACTTTAATAGAAAAAAATTATTTAAAAACATTAATTCGTTAAAACCATCAAGCAGAAATCAAGTAAATGCAAATATATTTATTAATATATAATAGTTGCTCATTTAAAATACATGTAATACTAGATGTGCCCCAGACTTCGTCCGCGTTTCAATTTAAGCCTAAGCCACTTCTTATTACATCAGCTGTCTGTCAATAGGTACCGTCAAAATCTATCTAGCCGTTTTAGAGATTAGTGGGGACCAACAGACAGACAAACATTCTAAAAAAATACTATTTTGCGATAGGTATGTATATTGTAAACATATATACGCATTTAGTAAAAAACTGTTATTTTAATATTACATACAGACACTCAAATGTTATTTATATGTATAGATGTAGTAAAACCTGTCTGTTGAGGACTATCTGTTGTGTAACAACGATCAATTTAACCAAAACCTCAGTGTATTACCAATAGTTGTAAAGAAACTTAATATTTATTGGCTATGTAATAAAACTTTACTACATAATTATTATAGATATATTGCACTATCAAATGAATTAAAATATCAAATGAAATCAACATTGTTATACAATTTTACAATCCACTCTTCCTTGGTTCACGTTCTTTTATTTATAATTTTTAGGGTTCCGTACTCGAAGGGTAAAAAGAGAACCCTATTACTGAGACTTCACTGTCCGTCCGTCTATCTATCACCAGGCTGTATATTTTTATTTATTTATTTTATTTAATGGCATAAGGGACCGAACAAGCACACGCCTCTCCTGATGGTTAGAGACAACCGTGGTCTATAGACACCATAGATGTTGTAGGTGTGTCGCTGTTCTGTGACCAGGCTCTCCTGATGGTAAGAGACAACCATGGTCTATAGACACCATAGATGTTGTAGTTGTGTCGCTGTTCTGTGGCCAGGGTGTTAGGCCCGTTGTGCAAGTCTCCCTTTCCTCCGGACTGGAACACGACCATGTCATTATAGCGGTAGGAATAGGTAAATCGTAGAAGCTAGAAAGTTAAAATGTTATCAAATAATATATCTGTGTTTTTTATTATAACAAAAAATACTAAAAACCGTTTTTGCCGTTGTCATTGATAATTGTACGGAACCCCTCGAGCGCGGGTCTGACTTGCACTTGGCCGTTTTCTTATTATTTATTACAAAGACTTATCGTTCAAGAACCATTCAAAGCACAGATAATCCCCGTCTGGACAATTTTATGACAGCGTTTAATGACGTCATTATGCTAACAAAACATCTTTTCTTAGCTGCATTGTCTTTTAATGCCCATTAAAATAGAAATGACATTAACAACCGTAATACGTTCAGATAGAGTTAGTTTTCGTTTAATAGAAATATCTAATTTGTTACTACCCTACATTTTTACAATTATTTGTCAAACCCACTAATTGCCTGTTACATCGAGCTGAAAGGGACTGCATTTTGGCTTATTAGGAGCCAACAAGTTGAATGTAAATATGTTTTAAAACCTCAAGTACGGTATCGGTTTGATATAAAAGGTGCAGCTTTGATGATTGTCTATACAAATATAATTAAGGGCTAATTAAAATTTGCTAATTAAGTAATGTTAATACAGTTTTGAGTGCTCTTACTAAAACATCGTGAGGGAACCCGGGATTCTTTCCCGTATTGGTCCGGGCACCGTTGTAGAATAGACCAGCTGCCTTCCACCCACGCAGCTCGTAAGAGACGAGCACAAGAGGTGTAAGAGGTGTCACTAACGCCGTGACATTGACTAGGTGGTGGTCTTACGACTCGCCCGGATTGATACCACCACCTTACCTACTCCTGTCACAATAGCGTCATTGCACGCCATTGTCGCGTTCTGGTTTAGAGGGTAGGGTAGTCGGTAAACTTTCTCACGCAAGAGGCTTACCATCCCAGCCTCAGGTTGGCAACACACCATTTCC
>DVZL01002563.1:0-15282 GCA_018236625.1 Lasaia peninsularis
AGTTGTTTTTAAAGCACTTCTACAATATGGGTATCAAATGAAAGGGCTCGTTGAGAGCAACTCGAAAAATAATAAAATCTTTTTTCTAATTTTTTTTTTGCTTTTAATTCATTATTCATATTCTGAATAACAACGTACGTATAACAAATTCGCAAATATATCTCAAAGCTCACCTTCCCACGTTTTATTACCATTTTAACATTTCTAAATGTGGAACGTAAAATGTTAAAACGCTTTGTAATGCTTTAGCAGTTATCGTTAGCGAAATCTATTTCTTCGACTTTGTAAAATACAATAATTGACAAATATCTTACAATCACCTCGATGTTTATTGTTAACACTGTAATAAATAAACATACATATCTTCACGCCACGTCCCTTGTAGGTTAGGCAGAGAATATCGAATGTTAAGAGTAACCGCTTTATACTAAAACATACCTATGTTTACAAGGTACAAAATAATGTTTTTTTTTAGATTTTTTGTCTATCTGTCTGTACCTGCTAATCTCTGAAACCGCTGGACCCATTTTGATGGAACTTTCACTGGCAGATAGCTGATGTATTAAGAAAAAACCCAGGCTAATTTTATCTTAAACTAGCTGTGCAAGCGACTTCGCCCGCGTTTTTTTCAATTATTTTTAATACGTTTCAATCCAAAATAAAAGTAGCCTAAGCCGTTACTTATTAAATTAGCTGTCTTACAATAAAAGTTCCGTCAAAATCGGTCCAGCCGTTTCTAAGATTAGCGAGTACAAAACAGACTGACAAACAGACAAAAGTTCTGTTAATTGCTGTTTTGATATACATATATATACCTAGTAAATATACAATTTTTTTATATGATATTGAAAGGCAAACAAGCAGACGGCTTTTCTGATGGTAAGAAATACACGTCGCCCATAGACACCTCGATTGGGTAGGCAGAGATACATCCACGATTAGCCGATGATATTAGCTTCCATGAAAAATACAAATGAATAATCCTAATCCTTACTAATATTATAAATGCGAAAGTAACTCTGTCTGTCTGTTACGCTTTCACGCCTAATGCACTGAACCGATTTTGATGAAATTTGGCATGAAGATAAAACTAAGCTTGGGAAAGAACATAGGCTTTTTAACCGACTACATAAAAGAGGGTATGTTTTGACGCAATAAATAAGATCGAAACATTTTTGCCCATTGAACGTTATCTGTGATATTAAAATAATTAACGCGGGCGAAGCCGCGGGCGCAAAGCTAGTTAAATATAAATTGAAGTTATCAAGTACTTACTTAGTCTATGTTTACTTTGGGCCTCTTTACAGCAGTCTGGATGTAGGAGGTGGTACCAGCTGACGCCGTGTAAGGAGCTCCGGTCCCAACCCAGGTGCCATTCGCTACTGGACATAGAAATAAACATTTGTTAGCTTTAATATACAAACTAGCTGCCCCGGTTAACTTCGACCACCCGCACCTAAAATGAAAAAAAAAATTTATTTCTGAACGACGACGGTTATTATCTAACGTTTGACAGGTTAGAATAGTTTCGAAAAGAAAATGAAAGTTCTTTTTACTATATTCCTAGCAAATTTTTTTATATTCACTCAATAAGCCTTCCTTGGACTATTACAAATAATTCAAAACTAATCAAATCGGTCCAGCCGTTTCCAAGTTTTAGCGAGACTAATAAAACGCTATTGGTTTCATAATTAAAGACTTAATTTGAAAATAAAAGTTGCCTAAGCCATTGCATATTATATAAGCTGTTTGCCAGTGAAAGTCCCGTCAAAAAGGATCCCGTTTCAGAGACTAATATGCTCACTTTGGAGTGAGATCAATCCATGTAAAAGAAACAACCGAAAAAAAAGATAAAAAAAAGTTTTTTATATGTAAATGAATGTTTACGAAACGCAAATCTCTCAAACGGTACATTTTAATTAAGCTCAATCACGGGCGCTTTCTCGTAAACTTATAATTAAAATGTAATTAGTATTTTTAGTAATGCAATACAACTCGGAACTAGTATGACATGACCTACTGACAAGGTCTCCGAAAGATTGATCGATGTGATGACCCTAGGGTTGTCTACACTTCATTTTTTAACAGAAAAAAGCAAAATTATATAAATACCCACGATGAGCCGACGATATTGGGTACCATGACGTAACAGACTCTATATAATGTCAAGCAATGATATAATTTTGAGAAACTGATGAAAAAATTATAATAACTGTACCACACAGGCGATTAATTATATAATCATTTAATAGTTATACAGTCGTCGTGGAGAGCCAGTTAAAAATTTGGTGCACCACGCAAAGCACCACGCTTTGTAATTGATATTAAAGAAATTCAAATGTTTATATCCCTACCTATCATTAAAGTATTTTAACATTTCATAGGTCAAGAGTAGATGTACAAACATATAATAAATATCTCAGAATAACATTTAGTAAATTCCAAAGTAAATTAAATATTTGATTTTGATGATAAGTAATCTAGAGATATATATTTTGCATATATCGCTAACAGTTACAATAAATGTTCACATAAATTATAAGATAAAGTATAATGCGCCTTATTTTTAACTAGAGCGTATTATCATCTGACTATTGAAAATACTCATAAATAATATAATAAAAACTAACTTTAACTGCATTTAGTGTCATGTATATAAATAACTTTTTTGTTGTTTTATTTTCCATATTCAAAAAAGTGCTGAACCAATGCCATAAAACTTCCAGCCATTTTTGAATCTATCATACAAAACAAGAGTCATTGAAATAAATCATGAATCACGTAACAAACATATGAAATATAAAACTATTTTTTAAATGAAACCAAAGACAATCATAGACATGTTGTAAAACTAGAGTTGACAACCCTAGATGATACGGAGATATTGGTTTTGGCTCACCAAGTCTGTTTTGATTAACTTTATATATTTTTAATGAACTCTTATGTTTATGATCTTGCAATAAATATCTTATTCATTTATAACTGTTGCTTCGTTATTTATTAAGTTAGTAATTTTTAGATAAACACATAATTTATTACTTCACAAATCATTTGAATAACTGACATTGAAAAGTTGTATTGATATAGGTATTATTTAAACATAGATTAATAATAGAAAAATATTTACAGCTGCCTTAATGCATTTCGTATCGTCGTGTTCCGTTTTTAAAGATAGGCGAAGACGAAAGACTAATAAACTTATTTAGTAAAGCGATCTAAATATGCATAGCGACATCGATTAGTTGTCGGAAGCAACTTAGCAAAAATCACGTCCGCTGCCCTTAAATATTTATTTTATTCTGGTTTTTAGCATTAGTTATTATAGTGGCAACAGAAATACCTCATATGTGTAAATACCTAGACTTAACAAAATTGTACTCTAGAAAATTAAAGAATTTCGTATTAAAATGGCCTAGTACATTGGAATTTGTGTAGTTGTACGTTTTATTATTGTTGGCGACATTTCTAACAAAATCTCCAAGTGTAATAAGACTTAATCGATTCTAAACAAAGATAAACATAACCTTTTTGAAAGAACTCGACACCGTTTAGTCAAGTCGTCTGCAAACAGCACAAGGATTTCAAATCTGCTTTGTGTATCTCCTATTCCCATGCCTTAAGGTTTCAAATTGGTTACACATTGTGTTTTTAGCTTGGAACACAATAAAATGGTTGATTTCAAAACATAAATATTAAATAGACGCTAACTGTTTATTGGTATTTGGAAAACAATGTTTTATCTATGTACAAATACTGTAACTTAATGTGAAGTTGCTTTGGATTGAATTTGTGCCCGATATGGTGACGGACTTGCCACCCGTCACATAATGGGATCTAATATCATCGGATAATTGTGGGTGCACATGTACGTTCGGGGATATCGGCGTCATAGTATTAATTTTATTTTAACTTATAAAGTCTATTATTATCTTTGCGCGCATATTCATTTTTAGACGGATTTTAGTGTCTGCTGATAGATATCGCACTTTCACAAATATTGACTTTCTTCAAAATGCCTTTAAATCGATTAATGGTTAAAATATTCATAATATAAATTCGGCCAGCGCCACATTGTTTTACAAATTTGTAACACTGTAAGCGTCATTAACAAATAGTTATTCTATGATTTTGCCAGTCTTTTAAATGCTGAATTAAAATGATACATTTCATGCTTAATACTTTCATTTATTTAAATGTAGTCGCTTGTGCCCTTTATCAGCCAATATGGGGCTTGACGAGCATAAATCCATCCGAATCGATGTCTAGACTTTGCCAACATAACATTGATGTATTCGGCTTGCAATCGGCGAATTTACCATACTTATCTTCACGCTAGGTCCCTTGCAAGTTAGGCAGAGTATCAAGTGTTAAGTCTCATAATTCCAACATATTCATATATATCGGGCACAAATCCTATCACAGCCAACGTTATAATTTCAGATGAACCGAAAAAAATACCAAATTTTCATATAGGTATGTATATCCGTTATCATAGGTTTCCGAAAATAGAATGAGCCTCGCTGGCTTAGTGGTACGCGCTTCGGATATTCATTTCGGTAGTCCACCTTGGAACCCATCGACATGGTCCCTATTAAGCTTTTCTAACTTAAGTACATTTTCTGAGTGCTCTTACAGTGCACCCGGGATTTGTGGAACGAGCCTGATAAAAAATATAAAATATCTCGGCCTGAAAAAAAAATGGCGCCCTAAGTATATCGTCGGCTAATTGTGGGTGTATATGTATCTCTGCTTACCCTTTCGGAGATATGGTCATGACGATAACTGTTTAAGAAATAATAAAATAGTACCTACCTGGGTAACCGAGCTTTGGTGTTTTATTTTTAGTACATCATTTTTTTTGGAATTATGTTCACTTATGACTATTCAAATTACTTATCGATCAAATATGAACAGTATAAAAAGAGAAAAAATAAAAAAAATCATTACATCATCTTCTTCCCCTGATTAATAAATGTGAGATTGCCGACCTTGTGTATTTATTTAAAACAGCTTCGGGTACCATTGACTGTCCAAGCCTGTTAAGTAGACTTTCATTGAGGGTCCCAACTAGGAACTTGCGCCAAAGTGAATTATTGCATCTACCGTCAGTTTCCAGTAATTACAAACAAAATGCATTTTTATGGCGTGTGAGCAAAAGTTTTAACAATCTCATTAAGTCTGGCGTTGATTTGGACTTATTTTATACATGTTACTTAGCGATTGCTAAGTAACATGTATTTCTTTTCTGGCACTGATTAGAACTGATAGGTACTTTAGATAATGTAGTACATAGAGGAATACCTCTGTATCTTTGTGATTTATAAATGAATAAAACATACATATTCTTTTACAATTTTAACACATTATTTTGTTAAATTAGGCAATATTGTAAGATTACTTTTGGTGTTTCTGATCTTATTTTTGATTTTGTTTCTATTTGTAAAGATCTGTAATTGGCTGCTTGTTGTTTATTTTATATGTTATGTTATTAGTTTAGCTGTTGATCTTTCAATAAATAAATAAATAAAATAAATATTTTGGATTTTTTTTACATTTTTTAAATTTATTTAAAAGTAGATATTTTATATGGTCTAGAAGTTTATTGTAAAAACGTATACATTGGCACCTTAAATTACTTAGTCTAAGCAGACGTTTCTCATTAACATTTTAAGTTATTCTGATAGATTCTGTGTGTATCTAATCTGTGTAAAGGTTATAATAAAATCACTGACAACGCATAAAATGTTGAAATAAGCTTTGTAATATTCAGTAACCGTCGTTTGCACTCAAGCTAAGGACAAGGTGAGATAATATTTTTCATTTATTTATCCAGAATCTACTCTTTTAATTTGATAATAGTAATAAATATCCCCGGATACACAAATTGATCTAAAACTGAAGTTAGCAAATATATGCTTGTGTATAACACCCACAGCGTCAGATAAGCAGAATAAGGGCCTCTTTCACCATATCTGAGTAAAGTTAATAAATAAGATAATCGCTCAGTAAACACATGAGCAAAATATGCAAAAAGCAATTTTACAAAATCCGAATCACGTAAAATAGGACTAATTTACTTGATAGTTTTTTTTAGATTTATATTTTACTCAGATTTGGTGAAAGAGGCCCTTTTATTTTAATAAACACCCAAACCCGTAAATACAGATGTCTATGTTCATCATACAAATGCCTGCCCCCATCGGAAATCAAATTTGAGTCTCGCGGTTGGTCAGTGACGTTAGGCTAACCCCTCGACCAACGAGGCGGTCATGTAGTTATAATAACACACAACTTTTTTTATCTGTGCCTTTATGAGTAAATCATCAAACTAATGCACAGACTAAAAAAGTTTTTGCTTAAAAGAGCTTACGTGCAAAAATTCCTCAATTATTCTGAAGTTTCTTTGTTTTTAAACATCGCGCTTATTTTCCAGTTAAGAAGGTGTGATAGCCAGTAAATATTATCATGCAACAGACGATATCCCAGATTATAGTTGGCAATATATTTTTAACATATTTTTGTCTGTTTTTTTTTATTTGTGTCGGTAGGCAAAGCAATACCTTCATTCACAGGCCTCGTCTCACCGTACAGCGGACGGTTAATGCAGCCGCTTTATATTACGAAGTCCTAGAAGGAAGCTTAATCAGATGAGTAGAGATACCAGATACAAAGCTTCACAAAATGCGTATACTGTAGTCAGGAAAAAAAGCACAATTGGATCTGTACCCTAAAACTTACCTCGTTAGAATACTGGATTCTATAAAGCTGCGAACTACTTAGTGAATTGAAAATTTTAAATAAAATAAATAAATATAGTCACGCCTATATCCCTGATAGGGTAAGTTACATGTGCACCCACGATTAGCAGACGATGTGTACGATGTGACTGGCAAATTCGTCGCCTTTCTACAAATCCCAGCTTTTCTTCGCGATGTTTATCTACACCTTAAAAGCACTCAGAAAATCTACATAAGTTAGAAAAAATCATACATGTAACATGGCGGAGTTTGAACCTGGACTACAGAAATGGAAGTCAAACTTCGTACCACTAGGTGACCCAGGCACATTTACATATTTCAGACGCAAATAACTCATTCTAATTCTTTGTTCATAATTTTCAGAATTCAAAAATATGTGGACGCTCATCCTGTTATCCCTGTTTGTGATTTCTACGAATGCGCAATATAAGACCTTGGACGACAATATAAAATTCGTGCCAGAAGACGCAGAGCATGTGAAACACCACCTCTACTGCTACATAGACCTGGGGCCCTGCGACGAAGTGGAACTTAGTTATAAAAGTAAGGATAGCCTTATCGAACGGGTTAGATGATGTCGGTAGATCAGATAGCAGACAGACTTCTGTTAAATAAGTCTTAAAGATATTTGCCGGATGAAATAAATCATAAGAACGTAATCTAGAATCCTCCGACCGTGTTGGTCCGGGTCCTCTGTATAGAATACCGTATAATACCCATAATCCTTATTGCCAACCTTTAAATATCGAACTACCACTTACTACTCTTTTCTAGGATCTCAAATTTTACCCATTTGACAATGAAGCCAAAAGTACTAGTGTTATAAATGCGAAAGCTTGTGAATATAAATGTATGTTTGTTAAATCGTACTAAAAACTTCTTAACGGATTTGAATGAAACTTTACAGTAATATAGCTTATACATAAGAATAGCTCATAGGCTACTTTTTAACCTACTACATTAAAATGAGGATATAAGGTACGAAGCCGCGGGCGGAGAGCTAGTTACTAATATAACATTGAAAATGGCCACGGTGGATCATCGGGTAATGATGCTGCTGACGAACTGGCCAGAAAGGCATCTGCGGAAATGATAACAGGACCTAAACCAATAATATAATCAATAATTTCATAATCTATAATAAACCAATAATTTCACAAGTTCAGGTCCTGGCTCAGAAAAATTATACAGGAAAAACGGAAGCTTGACACAACACTCCAGTTTTAAGACAATTCAAGGAGGCCATACTGCAAATAGACAAAAAACTCACAAGAAAACCCATAGAACTAAACATGCGAAACTTAAAGATCATCATCGTAACAGGACAATGCTCGCTAAATAGACATCTCCACAAAATTAGTGTCACCGACAGTCCTCTATGCAGAGCTTGTATGGAAGAAGAAAGAACGCCATATCATGTACTTCTAAAGTGAACAACTGTGGCAGAACAACGGCCTCAGCATCTTGGAAGGCCGGTGACTATGCCGGGCATCACAGGTAACTTACAGGGACTACTGGCCTTCTGGAAAGAGTTGGGATATCTGGATTGAATATCCAGGTCACAGACGCACACCTACCATTAAAATAAGCGTGAGTGACTGCCCGCGAATAAAAACAATGTATACTTTTCCTATTTCAGAAATTATAGCCCACGCGCACTTGGGGTTGTGCGAAGAATGCAACGATGGCCAGAAAATGGTGGCCTACACGTTCAACACACAAGCGGCGCAACTGTTCCCGGAGGAGCACCAAGAGTTCCTCCGGATGTATGATCCGGAGGGGAAATACGACGCCTTCATCGCTGCGGTGACACCTAAATAAACACTTAACCCCTTTTATTTTAAAGTCGGTTATAAATGACTGACACGGCACACCTATTTTTCTCATTATAATATCACTAATTAAATAAAGATTTTTAAATTGATATTTTGCATTTTGAATTACAAACACTAACTTATTTAACACCAAAGTAAGCAAAATATATCGCACGCTTAGAATTAAAGTGACTTAACAAAACATTTGTGTAATACCCGATTTTGCCATTTCACTATAAATAAAAAGTACTCTCACGCCTATTATCCCCGAAAAGGTAGGCAGAGGTGTGCTAGTATATAGTATATACTAGAATACACCCACGATTAGCCAAGGTACTAGGGCCCTGATGTGATAGGTGACAAGCCTATCGCCACTTCGGGCACATTCCGATGCCGGGCAATGTAATCAGAAAAATCTGAAAAACATTTGAGAAAAGTTGCCCGACCTGGGAATTGAACCCGGGACTCTACGTGGCTAATGGCCTAAACATGCGACACCTGTACTGTTACACCACAGACGCTATTTTAAATGTTTTGATTCTTTTCAAGTATATTTCTTTAAAACAATTAACTTTCTAGTTTTTGCCATTTTTCTACGGGAGTCTAAAAATCTGAACATTGTAAAATTCGTTTGTGTATCGGTAGGATCTTTTACTGAACAAAAGGCAATATAGAGTAAGACCTCTTTAGTACGTTTAATTCAATTTTGGTGTTTCTGTGAGTTGGATCCTTTCTGCTTAACTACTACATTCAATTTAATCACTAAAGATATGGCTAATGAAGTGAATACGCGGAGGAAACAAACTTTTAAAGCCCCTAATCTACGTGGGCGCTTCAAAAAAATAACTTCTACGAAAAATTGTAGTACTTAAATATTTGTTTTACACAAACAGATAAATAAAGTTATAATGGAGGCATTGCCCTCAGACCACTTGAAAACATTGCGCCGTATTAGACCGGCAAAAGTTCAAAGCAATACCGGGTTTGGGTGAAATATTGCGAGAGTTCGGCTAAATTACTGAAATACCGCTAATGTAGAGCTCTTCGAACAAAATAATTGTTTTTTATAATAAAATATTTAAGGTTTTTTTGGTAATAGTTTAAAATCACATGACGCACCAGTAATCGTAATTTCGTTTATTTATTTGCTTTGAGTAGTGTCAGTCAGATAATAATTCATGTCAAATCGTATATATATATATATATTTTACTGTAGGAAGTGTTTGTCTGCTAAATATTCACCAATATTGTTGTATGCTTTTTCTTTAAGGCATCTAGTTAGTACTCGTTTGAAACTATTTATAGATAGCTGCCAGATATTTTGTGGAATTTTATTATAGATTTCCACCAACATAGCATGACAGTTTTTCCTATAAAAGGCTGTCCTACCTGAAGATACTTCCAGTTTAGTGGGATCCCTGGATGCATATTGTTTGCTCTCATTTAACTTTATGAATAAATTCATATTGTTTTTTACAATGTAGCGGCAAGAGTGTTTTTATGGATTAAGGAAACGAATATGTACACGGCTCTACTGATGGTAAGAGATAACCGTGGCCTATAGACACCATAGTTGTAGGTGCGCCGCTGTCCTGTGGCCGGGGTGTTAGGCGTGGTGTGCAAGTCTTCCGGTTACCCTACACTCTGGACGCGAACACGCTATTGTCATTATAGTCGGCACACCTACAACATCTATGGTGTATATAGGCCATGGTTGTCTCTTACCATCAGGAGACCCGTGTTCACTGTCTTATCCCATAAAAAATATATATCGATATTTTTAACTCAAGCCTAGCCAGCCCTGATAAATTACTGCCCAGTACTCTGTTTAACCAATGTTTACTTCTTACGAGTTTCCAGCCAATACAGATGGTTTATAATCCTATAAACAGAAATATATAAATAAGCGTATTTCATCTCCCTCACCGAGTTCGTTAGGCCTGACCTTGATACAACGATAACCGACGGTTTATTTCCAAACAAGTCCTAATTTTCCCTTTGTATAGTCACGTACAATCCGTTCATTCCCTACAGCAAAAATATATTATGTGTAAATACAGGCTGATACAAAATTGTAAGGGGAAATTCGCTGTAATAGAAAAATATATGTTATCTTTCACAGCGATTCGTAAAGTAGGTTGCGCAGAAAGATAATGAAATTGGAAAACGGCAATTTCATTATTACTTTCATAAAAGGTTTTGTTAGTTTTTGTTTATATTTCAAAAGTTAAATAACTGTCGTCAGTGTAACCTATCATACGAAACAGGAATCGTTAAAGTCCACTAGGAATTAATGGAGTAGCTGCTTAATAAATAAGCAATAATATGTTGAAAGCAAAAAAATACTTTTTAGAAAAAGCTTTTATTATTTTTCGAGTTGCTCTCAACGAGCTCTTTCATTTGATATCCTTATTGTAGAAGTGCTTTTAAAACAACTATTCCGCCATCTTGGTTGGTCCGCCATATTGGATTTAGAATTATATCATATACCTTACCGTGCAATATCATCCAAACTAAAATGTATACGAAATTTCAGCTTAATCGGATGAAGATATCTACTTCAAAATTTAATTCTAAGATTCCACCCGAACATACATGGAACGCACGTTAAATCAAAGCATTTAACAAAAAGTATACTGTACCTCCTCCTTTAGTACCTCGTCCTTTTTAAAGTTGATTTAAAGCAAAACATAATTTATTTAGTGGTTTCAGTTGTTATAAAGTCGTTAGATGCTTACAGAAATGATAGTGGAGTCATTCCGTGATTTACGTAAGATAAAACACGCAGTGGAATTAAATATTTTCTCCTTTTTAAAGTTGGTTAGAATCATTTTTTCACAGTTCGCAATCATCCAAATAGGAAGATAAAAACAAGTACTAATTAAATAATCCCACACATAAATTATATATTTTTTATGTAAAACGGTTTTATTACAATGCAATGCAAGCTAAAAATAATTCGGTAAGTCCTTGGTACCAGATCACACCAATCTTTTCATCAGTTTGAGGTATTGATCAGACAATTAATTTTTCATTTTTTTTTTTCAGAATAAGCTTTCATTCTATAAATGAAGTCCTTTCATTAGATGCTAATATTGAGATAGTTGTAGAATATGTGATCCACCGATTTGTGAGCTTTGTTCTATCAATAAAACCCTTCCATTTGATACCCATATTGAATTGTGCAAGAAATATTTAATCCGCCATCTTGAATTTACATCATAAAGGAAGGGGGTAAGATTCCAAATACTAAATTTGACCCAAACTAATAAAGTAAGCATGCTAAATAAAACCATAGAACAAGAAATAATCAGGGTGAGTTAATTAAAACCTTTTAAAAATACCTCGTAACTATTCAGAGGTAAGCTCGTCTTTTATACTTTTTGTTTTTTTCTCGTAATGTTAGATGTGTAAAATAAATAGATATTAAAAAATATGAATCATGTTCTGTTTCTACGACACGTTTATCACAAAGCGACGCGCGTCTCTCGACTATCGTGTTTCATGTTTAATGTTTGTGTAGACCTAGAATGAGGTTTGGCCTTTGTGTTCGCAACAACAGGAACAGTACTTGACAATGTAGTCGACACTGGATACAACTTTGTCCATTCATACGTTCAGTTACTATTTTTTTTACCTTTGCACCCTTGGGTTCCATACCCAGATGGTAAATACGAAACCCTATTACTAAAACACTGGTAGTCCATCTATTTATTGTTCGTTCGTCTATCTGTCTGTACGTCCGTCATTGCGTCCGAACAGTGATACAACGTTAACAGTAAATACTAGAAAACAGAATGAAATAAATAGTTAAGGAGGCTCTCTTACAATAGACGTGATTTTTGCCGTCTTTATAGATAATGGTTCAGAGCCATTCGTGCGCGAGTCCAGCACGTATTTGGCCGGTTTTTTAACCCATGTTGGTTCAATTTGTAAAGAATTACTAGCAGCGTAATCGGATTTACTCGGATAATTGTAATATATTGCAATGAAACAGTTTTTTATTATAATATTTGAAGGGAATAATTCGTTATAACCATTAGAGTCGTTTTTGAGAGACCAATTACATGAAAATATACAAAAAAGCTCGTTAAGAGTATGAGATAAGGGGTATGTGATAAGCCAATGGCTTGTACCAAGCAGCTCATTAACGACGAGCTTGTGATATGTGATGATGATATGGTCCTCATTGTTTAATACTAAAACATAGGTTTTATTTAAAATACTTTTTATAATAATGTTATCTATGAAAAAGTATTTCATTTTAGACATTATGTAAAATAAATGAAGAAAGAGAAAATTAAAATCCTTTTTATTTATATAATCCGTAATAAATATCATCGAAGGTAGTAATTTTCGTTAACTAAGGTATATATGCTTAATACAAAAACGTAGGTTTTATTTAAAATAGTTTTTTATAATAATTTTATCTACCTATGAAAAAGTATAACATTTTTTGACATTATCTATACTAATAAAGAGGAAACCTTTGTATTTTTGTATGTTTGTATTGAATAAGCTCAAAAACTACTAGACTGATTTCAAAATTTCTTTTACCATTACTTAGAGGGATTCTTTCGAATCCGTATAGGCCATATTTTATCTCTGAAAATAGATAGGATTTTTTGTGGTAGTGAAAATTGTGGAGTAAGTCGACGAAAAAACTGCCGTACGTTAACGATTCTCGCGAACGCTGTCTGAATGGTTAGAGGTGTATGGTTGACTTCTATAGAAAAGTTGTAAAACTAAATAATGCCTACAAAAACTAAATAAACCAAACATTTATATTTTAGCCATTATAACCACTTTTCCATAAAATAAAAATATGATGGTCACACGCGGGCGAGGCGCGGACAACAGCTAGTGTAAAATAAAAGAAATGAAGGAAAGGAAAATTAAAATCCTTCTCATTTATATGTTCCCTAATAAATATCATCGAAGGTAGACACTCATATCCTTACGTCAAATACTTCCAAACATTAAAATATTTAAATAAAAACATGAGTCTGTATCGAAGCAGGCGTTCTATTGTCTAAGAGTATTATTGTACTCGTACATATTGCCCGCCTAAAGCACTGTTGTAATACATTCTTTAACAGATTTTACAAAAGACTATTTTAGTTTTTAAAATACACTCGTCTCTGGCCTGTGTGTAGTGTTTGCTGTTGCCCTTTCAGTGCTTGAATAAGAAAGAGAATATTTATTAACTGGCTGTTGCCCACGGCTACGTCCGCGTAATTAATTAAGTCAGAATAGTTATTTTGTTTATACAAATGTTATATCGTATTTCGTCCCGTGTAGATAGTCTTAAGGGTTGAATTATTAAAAACCCTTTTATAATTGGTGACTACGTAATAATTAAAATATTTGGGTAAAATTTTAAGGTCAATACTTAAGGATTTGGCCAGTACATTGATCAATCACTTGTGCTGTGTATGTATATAGGTAGATGGACTCTAAAAATAAACACATATTAAAAAAATATAACTTAACATAAAGTAATAAAATAATAATATAAATACCGTAAAACTACAAATAACCGACTTGAACATTCGCATGTCGTAACCCATGGTAATTATTTATATTTCAAAAAATGCTGAGCTAAATGTTATAAATTTAATATGGAATAATCATCAAAATCCAGTCGTATTTTACAAAGTAATCACTTAACAAACATACGGAGGAATTGAGAACCTATTCTTTCGAAGCCTAATAGGCTTCGAAGGAATAGGTTCTCAAAAGCTCAAAGCAAATAATTTAATCGCATAAATATGAAGATGTATTCTGAACCTTCTCTTTTTGGAATAGATTACAAATACAGATATAATAAGATAGAGCGTCGGTGGCGTAGTGGTACGTGCTTCAGACTTCCATTTCTGTAGTTCAGGTTCGAACTCCACCGTATAGCAATGATTCTTACTAACATAACTACATTGTCGAGTGCTCTTACGGTGAAGGGAGGCATTGTCAGGAAACCTGAGATTTGTGTGCCCCTACATCTAATATCGTCGGCTAATCGTGGATGCATATGTACTCGTACCCATGCCTAACGTTACGGGAATATTCATATTTATTTCATTAATAATTAGCGACCCGCTCCGGCTTCACGGGTATACACGATATATACATAAAAACCTTCCTCTTGAACCACTCTATATATTAAAAAAAACATATCAAAATCCGTTGCTTAGTTTCAAAGATTTATGAATACATAGGGACGGACAAAGAAAGTGACTTTGTTTTATAATATGTAGTGATATTGACGTCTGTACGAAATATATTTCTTCACCATATGAACAGATAAAGTAAGGTGGTGTTATTGATCATCGTAAATGAAGCTAGTTGAAGTAAACTATGATAAGTAAGAGAGCTCTACAAAGACTGTTTATTATCTAGGTAAGTACCCCTATGTCGATATTATATTTATTACTACAGCAGTAGACAAATGTGATACATTCACAAGTTTCGAGAGAACGATCAACATTATTTTAGTGACTACATAACACTGAAAAAATACATTAGGTACTTTCTCTATAAAACTGGATTTAGTCAAAGTATATATTACTTTTTAAGTGATTTCAAAATAATCTATATATATAATGAATCTGTAGAAGGGTCAATTCTGTACATTGTAAATATTGAAAAAATAAATAGCAGGGGGTGTTACTGGATCGATACCAAACCCAAATATGTGATTAAAAAAATGTTTG
>DVZL01002564.1:0-15280 GCA_018236625.1 Lasaia peninsularis
ACACTAATAAATTTCATAAATGTCATTTAAAAGTTTTTTCACTGTTGGGTTTTTATATTTCAACAAAAGTACATTTTTATCACAACAGGCCTTTTTACCTGTGACAAATATAATACCTGCGGTTGACAAGAAAAATATGTCAAGAAACTACCTGATGAATGACACTGTATGCTGTGAAGTAATAGAAGTCATTCCAGACACAGACAAAATGGTCTGTGGCATGAAGGGTGTCACTCGTGGGCCTGACGATCCTCCGCCTAAGCCACCTCTAGGACTTCTGAGCACTGATGCCTTTCCACTGGTTTACAAGTATGTAGAATTTTTATAATTAGTAAATGGATAATACTGCAGTATTTTGAACACTTTACAGGTGATCATGTGTTATACACATATATATTATTGATAGAGAACATGTGAAATTGATTTTGATAACTGTTTACCATACTTAGAATTAATTTGTTTGTCTAATGTAAATAATGTATATTATTTTGTTCTTTAACACTGCTGAAAAGAAGGAAGTTTTTTGCAAGCAACTATCTTTCTCTCATTTGCTATGTGGACAAGGTGTAGATTGTTTAGCTTATGATTGATGATTATATTTGTTCTATGGTGATTCTATTTTTCTTTCACTTTAATCATCTTTTTAATTCACACTAACTCGATAGTCACATGTTCTCTATTACATGTTTCTTTTATTATTTTAATGTGAAATTTTTGATGCTGAGTGATTGATTTTACAAATGAAATATTTTGAGAAGAGGATAAACTGAAATAGTATCTGATAAAATGAAGATTTAAACTTGTAAATGTGAAGAATGATGAAACAAATGTTGGAAATGCAAAATTGTGGACATAACTGGATTGGAGTGGCTTCAGTGTTTACAGTGTGATGCAAATTATGCAGTGTTTCTATAAATGTTAATCTTGATATGTGGATAAATGTTTTCACTGCTTTCTGCTCACTTTTCAGTACAGATTTTACACAAAACACCTACCTTGTGAAAGTAATTGCACAGTAATATAAAAATTAAGATAATATCTTGATTGGAACCCATTGAGGATACTCAATTCGGAAGTGAGTTTTGATTTGACCGGTGAAATTCCCCTAAATTTCAACAATATTTATTTAAACCATATCATGGATAAGGTCAGTACATATCTAGGGTCTTCTTACTGATGTCTGTGAACAGAATTTTATTTCTGTATTAAAATTAATATTTAATATTGCAGCATTATCTCAAAACACTTGATTGGAATTTAATGTATGAGCATTTTGTTGGATGTTGGAGGTATTTATTTATTAAAAAAGGACTAGATAATGGCACTTAATATTTAGCTGCTCTGAGACTCCTGAGATGGCTCCATATTGTGACAATGCAGCGGTTCACATAATTCTGCATCGGAGAATTCATACAGGCTTTAATGGACAGCTGTCGTTCAGTTATTTTAGGGTGTTTTTTTCTAGGTGTAGCATCAACCCCCAAGATCCGTTCGTAATATATCTGCAATCATGTTGACTGTAGCTGAGACTTTGGTAATATTATCGTCACATTGTTGAAGGAATGTCAACTAATCTATGATATATTTGTGTGTGAACGAAATAAAATACAAGTTAAATAAAATTTTTTGAACAGCTCCAATGGAACAGGTGAGGACACAGTATGTGTGACATTAAGACTGACTGATTTAATAGGCATCCAATTATTTTTATTTAAAAAAAAGATTAATTTTCACCTTCATTACAGTCTATAATAGTGGAATGACGTCTAATTAAGAAGGACAATTATTATGTAGCCAAATTTCTAGTTACTAATTAAACATTGGTGTCGCAGGAAAACCATGGAAATGAAAGGAGAAAATTACGAAGCCATTTTGGAGAAGAGCCCTGGCTTCAATAATCCAAACTGCATCCAATACCTCTCAGAACTACTGGGAATTGCAAACATGCATTGCTCCAATTTTCCATCTTTAAGGTAAGTTCACAGTCCACAGAAAACTTACATTTATATATTTTATACACCATATCATTTCTAAGTTCTTGTAATATTGGTCCCATCGAAAACAAAATTTAAAAAATATTTTATTTCGAATACATCTTACAAACCGTTATTGTGATATGTATATATTATTCTTACATTTATCACTAGTCACTCACTAAGAAGATCCAGCTGAGCACCTGAGAGAAGATCAGCAGACTTGTTTTTTTTCTTGTTCTTGTTGTGTGTAGATAATACTAAATTTTTAATAAGAATTTATAAAATATTTGTTATTACTTTATTGATATTTTTTATCAAACAATTCAAATTGTATAGAATATAATAAATTTTATGATTACAGAAATATTTATTATCAAGTTCATTTGTGTTCTAATATATTTTTAATTTCAAATAGGGGAGGATTCTATTCTTCGGAATATGCAGATGAACTTCGTCAAGCACAAGCAAGCAAATGGGCATTCCGATCGGTTGCAGAAGGAATAGAACATTTTAAGGCCGGAAGACATTCGGAAGCATTTCAATGTTTAAATAAAGCTCTTAGTATTGACCCAAGAAATGTTGAAGGACTTGTAGCTAGGGGTGCGCTTTATGCGAATAGTGGTACATTTAAAAAGGCTATTGAGGATTTTGAAACATCCTTAAAGCTTAATCCGAACCATGCAAATGCGAGGAAATATTTAGGTGAAACGTTAGTCGCTTTAGGACGAAGTTATGAAGATGAGAACAAAATAACAGAAGCACAAAAAGCGTATGAGGACTGTTTAGCGATTATACCACTACATGAAGAAGCTCAGAACTCATTAACATTCCTCAAAAGCAAAAATTCTACTAACAATAAACCTGTGGTTGAACCGGCCGAATTGCTACTGCCTGGACTAACTGGTGCAAAAAGTTTTGAAATGAAGGAAACACTGAAGCAATTGTTAAACTTGACAGAGAAGAAGGAAAAGAAAAAGAAGAAGAAACGCGGCAAAGGCAAAAAGAAAAGATCAAGCAGCTCATCTTCTTCATCGAGTGACTCTTCAAGTTCTAGTTCCTCTTCGGAATCGTCATCGTCGTCCTCTGACACTAGCGGTAACATTTATGTCTTTTATAATTATGATCGTCTGTGATCGAGCGTATTTGATGTCCGACTTCGACACACGAGGCTCTGGGTTCGATACCCAACTAGGGCTAGAGGAAAATCATAACATTGCCTAAGATTGGATTTGTGTTCCGTATGGCGATGATCTTGCTATGACATTGCAGAGCCTAATATCTAATATCGTCGGCTAATGCCTGCTTATTCTTTTTGGGTATGAGTGTCAGGATATATTTATTTATTATTTTATTACACAATTTCATATATGCAAAAGTTTGATAAATTTCTATGATTTAGATTTTTTATAAATGGTAGTACCTAGTACTTTGGCTAATCGTGGGTGTGTTCTAGTATATCTACTGGACTTACGAGTCATGGATATACTAGCACACCTCTGCCTATGCCTTCGGGGATAATAGGCGTGAAGGTACTTTTATTATTTATACATGGTAGAGAGATGAACGAATTTTTCGACGTTGATAACTGCCGCTTCAATGGACACTAAACGACGTCAATCTATAAAAAGTTTATGAAAACGTCGATTAAAACGTGTACAATAATTGAGCATAACGGGCGTGTCGCACCAGACTCGGAAGGGCCGAGCCGCAAGAAGAAGCGGCGGTCGCAGTCCAACAACAAGCGGCAGCGCTCGCTGTCGCCGCTCAGCAAGCGCATGGCCATGCTCGGGGACTCGGAGTCGGCGTCGCGCACGCACAACTCGCAGTTCAACCACCCCTACGGGTACCAGCCGCCGCCGCCCGCCGCAGACCTCGCGCCCGCGCCCGGCGCGCCGCCGCCGCGCTCGCAGGGAGACATCGACTACGAGTTGAAGGTGCGCGTTGGCTTTATATATATATATATATATGGTCGTTGTGACTATAAAGGTCATAGCCCACTTATACGCCTCTGCTCTAATACCGCTCCCACCCAACATCGCCCAAAACTTGGTGGTCCGCGCGGTGCCAGCAAGCAGACGCCCAGCCCGACCGCTATCGCTTTATATCCGCTCCACGCAATAATTGCGGCAACTACCGAGGAGTCAGATAGCGGACAGCTAGCAGACGCCGATCAGGCCGCTAAATTATGTTGCCATTATAAACTATATCGCAACTTTACGCACCTTAAAGCCCATATTTGAATGATATTTTTTTAGGCGAGGCGGAGCAGGAACGTGTAAGTACCTATGCTACGACCTTAAGACCTCTTATGTGTAAAACTCTGTTGGAGAAAATCGATATAACCATCTACTAAAAAAAATATAATGAAACAAATTGCAAATATATATATACAGGAATAGGCTACATTATTTTTACTATATTTTAATTTAATCAACAATAGAAACGTAAAATGTAATAAATAATGTAGCTGATTCCTTTTTTTTTTTAGTAGATGGTTTGTTTTGATTTTCTCCTTAGATTTTTATTATCGTAACGACGATATAAAAGAAAACAATGTTAGTTAAACTATTATAATTCAAGAACGGCTGAACTGATTTGACTAAAACTTTATGGGGAGGTAGCTTAGAATCGGGACACACACTGACACTTTTTAAGAGGCCTATGTTACTCCTCAAGGTCAACCAAATAATAAATTTCATCAAAATCGGTTTGGTTTAGGTGTGAAAATGTGAAGACAGACAGAGTTACTTTCACGTTTATAATATTAAAAATGATAATGACGTTTATTAAATTTATTGACTTGAAAGTAATTCTAAACAAATGAGAGTAACAGTTTCTAACTATAATAAAATAACTCCTATAGGTACGTAAGTTCTTGGAAATGACCAAAGAAGATTCCGACTATGAAGAAAAAGTACGTAACTTCTTAGAAGAAACGGCGCAGTATAAGCGTAACCGAAAAATGCAAGAACTGGGCCAGCAGACGCAGCCCGGAGTAGAACACGAAAAGAAAAAGAAGAAGAAAAAAGACAAGTGAGTTGTCAAATTTAACATCATATATAAAAGTGTTGTTGCTTTTTGCAGAAGTGAGAGAAAAGATGGAAGCAAGTGTTTTCACAATTGTTAAATATACATTTATTGATTAACTGTCACGGCGAGCTTCCTACCCCCCGCACTTACTTCAAATATAAAATAAATCTAATAATATACAAAAAATTCAATTTTTTTACTCTATATAAGCCAACAAGTACATCAATAAGTAAAAGATAAATTATGCATTACATTACTATATTTTATTTTCATTACTAGAAAAAAGAAGAAAGAGTCGAAGCGAAAACGTAAAGAGCAAGAAAGGGAAGATAAAAGGAAAGCGAAGATGTCACGCATGTCGAGTAACTCTGACTACAACCTGCGGGATATGGAGAATATAGGCGATAAGAAACTTAGAGATGCTATCAGGTACGACAATTTGTAAATTATTTAAAACGTTTTATCTATTATTTTATCTCTTTAAAGCTTACTCATAATATGAATCGCAAACATGTTAAGATTTTGCATTGGGCTTAGAGGTTTGGTCTTTTGCGGCTTAAAAAATATATCAACGTTAAATAATGGATTATTTCACAAAGTGCAGTCACATAGTCAAATGTTTAAAAATTATTAAACTCTTGTATATATTTTTTTTAAACTCAATTTTATATTATTAACCTTTTATTATTCTATCATCCTTTACACAGAAAGGAGCTTAAATCTAAATCAAAGAGGGACCTCAGTTCTGATGGTGAATATGAAAGAAAACACAGTGATAAAAGGTGAGACCTATCAAAAGGAAGCATGTGACAACATGGTTTTGCTTCTTTGTAACAAAACTAGCCCTCTGAAGATATCGTAGTTCATTTACTTTCGTATATAGTTTAATTTCATTCACAGTATGGATTCAATTGCATGTCCAATTTAAATGTTTGAGACCAAAAAATTAAATGACATGTATGTATAGAAAATGCACTGTTTATATTAATTTAACAGTGTTATATATGTTTTAAAATACTTTGAATAATCTAATAACATCAAAATAATCTTGTAATAAATTTAACTTTAATGCACAATTATGATTTTGATATTTAAAAACCAACGGACGTCAAGCTATGGACTGTATAGTAATAAAAGGTTTGTTCTCCATGATATCACTGATTGGTGGCGAGATCATCCTGTTCTGCTGCATTTAGAAAATTTTACTTGTAATGATTGGTGTTTGGATTTTGGCACATATAAGTATATATTTGCATGGAATTAAGTATCGACCAAATATATTATTGATTGTGTTGTGTTTATGTTTCCATGAGGCTAATCAATATACTTGAGATGGTCATTGCATTTTTTCACTGTTATGAAAATAGCTCAAAGTAAATTATATATATAGGTTGCTCGGTGAAGGAGAAATACGTAACATGTATTGCCAGTATTATTAATAAACAATAATAATATCTATAGTAATCATTTTTGTTAACACTCTGATCAAAGCTTGGTGTTTTTTTTTTTTGCGACGCGCCCGTTTTTTATCCACCGCCTTGTCTACACTAAAGTGAATGCATTTTACTGCCATATTCTTCATGGTGATGTTTGGGATGTATTGTATAAATAAATTTATCAATGGGATAATGGATAATGATCTTTGAATGACCCAGTTAACCGAAGTTCAATAACAGGGAGATAAGATCTAACTTAATAATTATAATCTAGAGCAATTATAAATTACGACTTGTATGTCCTGTCATGAATTCTATCTGTTTGTTTGCTTTAAAATTAAATAAAACAGTATTTTCTTGATATTTCTTTGTATTAAATTATTTTCCATATTCGACCCATAATTGTGTCTACAATGTAACTTAAACGTTTTTCATTTAAATTTCCTAACTAAAAATATGTGCTATTCCTGTTAAGAACACTTAAGTATTATAGTATTCGTTTTAATCGATGGTACAGCAGCTACTCAATCTACCGCATAAACCAAAACACCTAATGCAAGGGCGACCATCTAGATTAATCAAAGAGCTAGTTTACATTTACAACATATCTACGGCGGTGGTATCGGGTTCGACGATGTGGAATGTGGAGTGGTACAACGGAGGCGTGTGTGCAGGATGTCGGACAGCATGCACGGGCTGGAGGAGCTGGAGTCGAAGCTGAGCGCCTACCACGTGCTGGTGGACAAGGACAAGCGTGAGCCCTCGCCCGACCCGCCGCCGCCGCCACCACCGCTTGACAAGCCCAAGTGGAAGATGTCCATGAGCGCCGTCAAGGAAACGTACGTCACGCGCACGCGACCTCACGCACACGCACGCGACCTCACACATATACGCACGCGACCGCACACGCACGCGACCACAAACGCACACGCACGCGACCTCACACACATCACACATGACCTACTCTTACTTCATCGCATTTACGTTTTGTTTGTTTTTATAAATTATTCCACATTTGACATGTTGTAACTTTTTTTATTTTCACACCAGCGCGCTATTCTTGTTGTGCTACATCACATCCATCAAATAATGTTTTTATTATATGTCTCGATATTAATTTAGTTGATATTTGATTCATCCATTGCTATGAATGTAATAGTTTTGAATGTGGTCACGTTTCGGGCTCAGTAGTAGGTAACAAATATTTTAGTCACTCCACATGCACCATTTTTATTTTGTACTAGTTGTGCCCGCTACTTCGTCCGCGTTTGAATTTAACTAAACAAAATTACCCTAAGCTACTCGTTATTGCATCCAGCTATCTGCCAGTGAAAGTCTCTTCAATTCAATATGCATTTAGTAGAGCTATTATTTTAATAATACACGCAGACCTCGAATTTTATTTATTTGTCTAGATATAAAATAATATAATTAACATATCATTTTCAGTACGCTCAAGCTTATATTTGCCTTGAAGTCTTTGTGCCAAATTGCTTGACGTCCACCAACATATGATACATAATTTCATGCAGCATATGTTTACTATTTTTTGGCTTAAAATAAAATTATTCACATAGCAGCTTAAATTCATAAAACCATTATTTGTTTTTTATAAACCCTTTTATATAGTCCACTGCTAGACGTGTTAATTTTGTAAATTGATCTTAAAATAAATTTTATAGACACAACACCTTTTAATTTATTGTTTATTTAAATATTTACTTAAATTTTGTCAAATAAATAAGTAACAGTTGGTTGGTAGTACTATGTTTTATTTCCTTTTTGAAGATTGAGAAAATGCTTTACTTAAATAGACATTTTTAACGGTTAGTGTTTTTTAGTGTGAAGAAAAAAGAAGCCCCATCACAGAAAGGATACAAAGAACGTTACGCATTTGAAGATAGCTCCGACGAGTCACAAGAACACACAAAGGTATGAAAATTCGAAAATATTGCTATATTAAACTTAACATAATATGTAATGTTAATTGGTAAAGGGGAATGTCTAATAAGGGTTCCTCTCTACCTCCCCTTAGCCAAAGAAAAAGTCAGTACAAATTTAAAAATTAAGTAAAAAAATACTTTTCGTTCCCACAATATTTAGCATAAGAAAAAGCAAGGATAAATGTTAATATGGATAAAATGAACTAGTGGCAGCAAAGCTCCTTCTGCTATATGAAGTTTTTCATTAATTGAAAAATATTTGATAGCCTTATTTCGCTAGGACGTCCGTTCATAGTTTTAGAAAGTACAAAAAAGTTAATCCTGATCAAACAAACTGAATGACTTCAGTTTGTTTGATTAATTATTCGTTTATGACGACTTTCCAATCTAAATATTTTATGGTCGTGTTCCAGGCGTCCCCGGCGAGCGGCGACAAGAACGTGTCAGTGCGGCGCGCCATGGCCATGAAGGAGCCTCCACCGTTGCCCTCTGCGCCGCCGCCCCGCCGGGAGCCGGCGCCCCCCGGCCTCGAGCCCCCACACAACGTCAGTACATGATACACGCGCGCAGCACGCGCCGCCTTGATATATGTTTATAAAAATATATGTTCTTTTAGGAGTCATTGTGATGTACACTCAGTAAATACAAGGAACAATAACAATCTTCTTGTGCTTGTGACTCGTCTCCATAGAATAAGTAATTCCTTCATTGGCCAATGTACACGTTTTTATAATAAACTTCCCGACCATATTATAAAAAGTGTACCAAGAAATAAAAATAAAAAATGTATTAAATTTTAATTACATAAAATAGACAATTATAATATTGCAGAAAATGTAGATGGAAAAAATGATTGATTGCTCCTCCTTCAATCTCTTATTGTAAAAAATACAAGCCTGCTGAGTTTATTTCGCCGGATCTTCTCAGTGAGGGGCCGCGTTCCGATCCGGTGGTAAATTTCCGCGTCACAAGAACCGCTTGTAAGGTCTATGTGAATAAAACATTTTCTATTCTATTTTACCAATCGCGACATGGTTCTTGACCTCGTGTTTGTATGCAGGTGGTGCGCAAGGGTAACATCGTGCTGGACAAGTTCGGGTCGTTCCGGCTGGCGAAGGAGGGCGAGACGCCGGTGGTGGTGGACGGCACGCGGCCCGAGCAGTTCGTGACGCGCATCAAGCCGCCCTCGCCCACGTCGCGCCATCCCCGCTCGCCCCCCTCACCCCGCTCGCCGCGCTCGCCGCGCCGCCGCGACTCCAACTCCTCCGACGACGAGCGCCGCGACTCCAAGCGCTCACGCACCAGGTACGGTACCCCACACCATAAACCCACTTTCACGACCTTATCTGACACAAGTATCGCGTTGTCAATTTTTTTTATGGAATTAGACTCCGAACAAGCACACGGCTCTCCTGATAATAAGATGGATACTATTATGGTAATTTACCAGACAAAATAATATTTTTGTTTAGTCATACAGATTTTAAAGTTCGTATCAAAAGACGAAGTCGCAGACACACTAGTATTTGAACATATGATCTGTTTGATTTAACACAAGTAATACCCACGAACAGCGTAACCGTATATGTAATACGTAAGAGTCGTTGCAGGTCACCACCCCGAAAGTACCGCATGCGGTCGCGATCCCGTTCCCGCTCGGGCTCCAGCGCGTCGGGGTCTGCGGGGTCACGGCGGCGCCGGTCGGGATCCCCGCGCTCGCGCTCGAGGTCCCGCTCCGATGCCAGCCGCTCGTACTACTCCCGCAGTCGCTCACGGAGCCGCTCCGGTTCTAGGTATGTTTACATTTTGTATTAAATGAAATTAAAATTATTTTTATGCCTAATATGTATGTTAAAAGTTTAATTATACCACATACATTATCTAGAATAAACTGTCACCGTTTCCAAATCTAGCCAGACAGGAAAAGAGACTGTAATACTTAAATATCACATCTTCCATTTTTAGTCTTTATTTTACTTTTCTTGTCCTCTATCTTCCTTTTTAGTCAAGATTCAAACCCCGTCATGTACCAATTATTTTTTGTAACTTGAGTACATTTTCTTTGTGCTCTTACAGTGAAGGAAAACATGAAGAAAACATGATTCTGTGTACCTGCGAATTTAAACTAATTTAAGATTGGGCCATGGTTCTGGTGATTTTTTGCCGTTTTCAGATAATGGTGCGGATCCCTTCATGTGCAAATCCGAATCGCTTATAGCCGGTTTATTTAAGAATGAGATAGTTATTTAGAGTGACGTATGATTTATGTTGCGTGTTACAGATATCGACGTTTCCGTCGCGGCGGAGGCAACTGGCGCGGGCGCGGCGGGTACGAGCGCGGCACTTACTACCGGCCACGGTTCCATGCCTACAACGGGGGAGGGCGGGGTCGCGGCCGCGGCGACTTCCGCAGGGACGACAACCGCCGCTTCCAGCCCGAGTGGCGCGACAACCGCCAGCGCGGCGGCCGCCCCTTCCGCCCGCGCCGCGGCGGCCACCCGCGCGGCCGGCCCTTCCGCGGCGGCGGCGGGTACCGCGACTTCCGCGACCGCCGCGGCGGACGCTACTCGCGCTCCCGCTCGCCCGACCGCGCGCGCCGCTCACGCTCCTACAGCCCCGAGCGCCCCGACAGACCAGACCGCCGTGACAAGGACAGGGACAGGTACGTCACAAACCACATCACTATCGCCGCACTTGCAATGTATATTGTTTAATACTAAGGGAAATTTGTTGGTTTATACTATGAGTCATTCAACTATAAATAATTAATTGATTTTAAAATCTTATATTATTTTCCTTAATTAAAGTTTAAATAGGATTTAAGGATTAAAATAAGTATCTTGTCCAATTATTTTTTAGTATTTTTTTGTTGCATTTATCCTTACTTATAAATACCAGATTACTTATTTGAAACACTTATTGGATATCCTTCAAGTTGTTTTTGATTTGATTGTTTATCTATGGAATAACTCAATATGACGTTAATGTTGCATTGGACATGGTTAAATTTTACAGCCACACACACCTGCTGGACTAATTGTTACACTGCTTTGGCGGTTCACGGCGACCTAACCGGTATACCGTAGTTAACTCCCATTCACATTATTCCTACCCTTATCTAAATTAGGCCTCATGTAGCCAATATCGAAAATGCAGGCATCTTAAAAAAATATTTAATGTCATTTCAATCAACTTAAATGTGTTTTCTACATCCTCGTTTTGACACGATGAGGCTTTTTAGGCCCGTGAAGACTTTCTGAAATTCCGCCAGTAGTTCACGTCGGGGGGTGACGTTAGGTCCGCTATAACGACAAACTATATACGGCATATATTACAGCTACTCTCGTTATTCTGAACGCGACAGCCACCGCAGCGAGGGCGAGTACGAGGAGGAGCGCTACGTGGACAGGAAGGAGTACGACGGCAAGTGGGCCGAGGCCGACGGCGAGCGCGCGCCGCCCGCTGACAAGCCCGCTGACCCGCCGCCCGCCAACGACGAGTAGGGGGACCGCGCCCCCGCCACCAACCCTATCCCCTCTTTTATACATATACATAGTATTACTTTTTAGCGTAAGATTATGTTCACAAAAACAAAGTAGTGACTGGATCAACTTAAGTTTGTTAAGAAAATGTGTTCGGGTAGGTACTATCACTTTCACTGAGACAATATAATAAAAAAAACCTAGCGTTTTTAGTTTGACGTGTATAAACATTATTAATTAATTATGCTAACCAAAGAATGTTCTGGTTTTCTATCCGTTGCAAATCTAAAAGATCTATCTGACAAGAATTTCAAATGCACAGACAACAAAATTTAATGTGCCATAGGTTAAAATTGTCCTTTAAAAACTTAGTTACAAAAAAGAAGCACGAAGCACAAAATTTTAACTGTGCACATTTAAACTGTGTAGTTGGTAATTTGTGCTTATTTGGTCCACTGGGGCGTAGCAGTAAAGACATGAAAAATTAACTGTAAATAAACGTATTATATTAATATGTGAATGTTTTCCTTTATTCTTCTGCAATTAATATTATTTTGAAAATTAATACTGATGGTATGAAACTAAAAAACCCATTCCACTAAGTAGAAAAAACTAACAATAGTGGTAGTAATTTTGTTGTGTGTTAATATCCAATAAAGTGTTACGAAAATTTTGTTTAGTTTATAATTTCCTCGTAACAGTGATCCATGAAGCTAAAAGAAATATCGGGAGGTTACAAATATCGAGATTTTTGTTAACTTTTCACTGAATCAAGTAAAAACATACCGGCCTTGTGGGTGGAATAGCTGGCCCTATCAGATGTTTAATAATACAGATACGTCGTTAGAAATGCAAGCTCCAAATTGTACCTTTGTATGCGGTGAGCAACTTAAATCACAATCTATACAAAAAGAATTGGAGTCTAAATACATAATATGTATTTTTATAAGGTAAGGTATGTTACAGGTAATGCTAGAAGATGAAGTAACCTAAGTTAGATTTACTCGGGTTAACTTAGTGTTGCCCAAGCTTTTTGGGTAAAGTCCGAATAAAAAGTAAAATCAATTTTAATTCGGGAGCTACCCGTAGTCACCTAGGTTGCCAACAGGGTAAAGTAGGTACACAAAATTTTTAAAAAATGGCAAAAGAAAATACATACCTACCGATATGTATACCAAAGTTTCTTGCAGTCAGCCCAAATTAACAATGCTCCAGTCACAGCATAGAATAGAAGACATCAAGTACGGTAGGTATATTATGTAAAAAAATTAATAAAAAACACATCTACATCAATAAAAGATCTGGAATAACAATGGGAACGAGAAACAGGAAAACGTGAGTACAGAGCTACAGTTAAAACGATAACGGGTAACAAAAGTGAACCGCTCTCGCAGAGATAGGATGTGAGACGAATAGGAACCCACTTAAGTTCATCTTTATAATTGGATATTCATGATCATATTTCCAAAACCAAAGATGAAGCGGTTGCAAGAATTTTGGAGCTTTTATTATTTCAGGGAACTAGTTTATTTCGTTATTGAAGCATCTACATAAAAACATACGATTACCCGTAGTTATTCGGACCCGGTCTAATCAGACACATTGTTGATTCTACTTAAAAAAATGTCATAAGTAGTCTGTGATGCTTGTGAAGTCCATAGTGTGAGACATTACATATAATTATTTTAAAAAAAGTGTTTTATGCGATTGATAATTTTAATTTTAGATTTGTACAAAAATATTAGCTCTTCATTATGTTTCATTTACTGAAGAGTAAATTCTCCGTACATACAATTAAATTCTAAACGCAATACATGGGTTGCAGTTGAAATAGATTCTTCGACTTGTAATTAGTCACATTACAAGGCCTATAGAGAGTTTGGTAGTAGTAGGTATTCTGTAATACATATCTGTCGAATTATCGCGGATCTACTGTATGACTATTTTGTATTGTACCTTCACGCCTATTATCCACTATGGGATAGGCAGAGTTGTGCTAGTATATCCACTAGTGTAAGTCCAGTATATTAATAGAACACCCACGATTGGACTAGCCAAGTATTAAGTAATTGCCGCGATGATGCTTAAGTAGCGATTGACTAAAATAATACAATAAAATGAAAAAAAGTACAAGTGACTTTATCAATAGACCGACGATGTAGTTCCAAACAAAATCGGCCAAACGAGAATTTGAGGTGATGTCGAATTATCGAGACGGCTAGGCCATAGTTAAGTTATAAACTTTACCCTTGCACCTAGTGGCTTAATAAATAATGGGTGGCGTCCTTGTCCAGGGGTGTTGCGAATATCCGCATCCGCAAAGATTTAGACATCTGCACCGGCATCCGCAAATTATCAATGCGGACATTCATGCGGATGCGGATGTAGGTAATACACGTCGCGACAAGAAAAATTGGGGCTGGCCCGTGGCATGGCACGTGTCGTTCTCGTGTGACAATGACCAATGGAAGAAATTTATGACAAGATGTGATGCGTTTGTTTTGGTGCATCATTCGTTTTCTTCTAAATAAATCATATCGAGTGATATTGCGATACAGTGATCATTGTGTAAATAGTTTACTGGAAATACATATTTTTGTCTTAAATACCAAGTCTTAAAACGCCAGGTAAGTAAATTTGTTTTTCCAGTAAGGTTCCCGTTATTGGTACATTTTATCTGACAAATTAATTAGAAATGTTCTTCAACTAATATGAAACCTTAAACATCCGCATTCGCGGATGTGAGTTTTTAAAAATCCACGTCCGCGGATGTGAAAAAATCGGCATCCGCAACAACCCTGGCAGCTATTATTCTATTATACGCCATAACTTCGTAAGCTCATATCAGGGCTGAAGTTAGAGTCGAATTTGAGGTAGGGCAGCATTAGTTATAGGTAGAGCGGAAGTATAAAAAATAATTGATCTGCTCTCGAAGGCCCGCACTTTGAGATAATCACCATGAATATCACTGACCTTTTGATAAACTATGTATATCTAAAGGTATGTCAAACTATGAACGAACAATTTAATTATATTATTTTAGTTTTTGATCTTTTTAAAGTAGTGCATTGTGCTGTGCGATGGCTCATATACATTCTGTTCACGTATGTCCTATTGAAGATAGATGTTGTTTTTATTTTTTTAAATACTGATTTAGTACTTTTTTATGATATTAGAAGGTAAACAAGCAGACGGATTTCCTGGTAAAAAATACACGCCGCCTATAGACACCAAAGATGGTACAGGTGCGTTGCCAACCTAAGGCTGTGATGGTAAGCCTTCTGCATAAGTTAGTTCACCGGCTACACTACCCTCCACACCAGAACACGACAGTGGCGACAGTTACTGGTCTCTGGTATAAATAAAACTGAATTATTATTTTATATAATTAAAACGAATATATATTTTTGAAG
>DVZL01002565.1:0-15278 GCA_018236625.1 Lasaia peninsularis
AAAACTCAAATATCTTAAGGAACCCTATTTGTTTCCAAAATAAAATATAGCCTATGTTACTCGTGGATAATGTACCTATCGAATGGTGAAAGAATTTTCAAAATCGGTCCAGTAGTTTCGGAGCCTATTCGTTATAACCAAACAAACAAACAAACAAACAAACTTTTCCTCTTTATAATATTAGTATAGATGTAATCAGATTATTTATGATATTCCCAATATGGAGCCTCTGTCGCCTAGCGGTACGTGCTTCGAACTTCCATTCAGATATGATAGATCGGTAGTCAATTCAATATATTCTAGGTTTGGGCCTAGTTTCCCTTATGGAAACATTGCGTAAATCTAGTCCTAGTCAAATCCACCCGATTAGGTAACCAACCTCGATATCATACGGGACAAAGATTTTAACATCTGGGCCTATTCCGCAACTAGCTATTTCTAGCTATTTATAGCTAGATTTTCCATGATTTCATTTCCGTTATGACTTATGAAGTGTTTTTGCTTTTACATTCATTACCTGAGTGATTTGAAAAAAAACGGCCGGCTCCGTGCACGAAGGGTGCCGTACCATATCCATAAACTGTTAAATGAAATAAATTATCTTATGCAATTAAGTGTTTGCATCATCATAGTTTTATAAATAAAACGAAATTATAAATATTCAATCTAATTACACCACGATCTAAATATGCATAGCGACATCTGTTGCTGGTCGGGAAAGAATTAAGCAACATATCACGGTTACCGTTCTCTTTTACAACCAGGAAAGTTGTGTGCTTGTTCCCAATATTTAACATCTATCTTATTCTCGTATGGCTGGCTATCTCAGTCTCCAAAGATTGGCCAGTCGAGAGTGGGCTAGCAACACGTATTTGGGACAGGTTTTTATTAGCAAAGTTAAATAGTAACTTTAGATTTGAGGGATATACGTCACACGTATAATTTTAGCAGTCCTGGAGTTCATCATGTTTACTATTGTCTTACCTATCCTTGTTGATATAACGTCAGTACTCATCAATTTCGTGTTCCAGACTAGTGGATGGTGGACTTGTGACTTCTATGGTGTGGTGGTATCTGTGGGGACCATGATGGCACTAATATATGTGACTACACTATACGATATACCTAGTGCCTATAAATCTTAAGTTGTATAGATGCTCGGATCTTGTTATGCAAAATGGACTTGTAATATTGCAAAATAATAATGCAGACCATTTATATACATTACTTGAAAATTCAATGAAAGCCTTGTGAATGGTGTTATGCGTTATGTTTAAATTTTCTTTAAATTGCCCACACAGATTTATAATCTTTGTGAAATCGAGAAAAATCTTTTCAAAATTTTTTTGGTTTTAAAACCTTATGTGAAATTTTAAGAAAGTTTCAATCTTTGTTTCAAAAGAGTAAGATGCGAAACACTGACTCATAAGAAAGTCAATTTTGATTACCACTATAGTATATTGAAAAGTGGTGGTACCTACTTAATCTCTTTTTTCTGTTATATTTAACAAACACGTCTATGTTAAATATGGTGATTAAGAGTTAGTTATCTTCTCCTCTAGTTATATTATCACCTCTGACTACCCTTTCGGTGATAATAGGCGTGAAGGTACTTTTTTATAATTTAATTAAGACTTTGTAAAATAACAATAAATTTATTTAAATTCTGATATAAATAAATCTAACGAGTATTTATCTATATAGAGATATTCTAATTGTAGCTTTTAATTTACAAGAACAAAAATTATATATTCTTTGTTCTCTTCTACATGAACCATCCAATTTAGTTTGACATAATAATAAGGTACAAAATACAGTATTATAAATAACTTTTCAAGACTAACTGAATGCTATGGTTTTGAATACATTTACACGATAGAATTGCACATCAGGCCTAACATTCCAGCAAGACAACAACGCACCTATAACTTCCATAGTTTCTATAGAACACGGTTGCCTCACACATTAGGAAAGCCGTGCTTGTTCCCAGTCTTATTAAATAAAAAAAACAACATACAAATACTCTCGAATTAAGAACCCCTTCCGTTTTTTCGTCGTTTAAAAACATACAGTAACATTAAGAATTCCTTTTTTAAGAAATTAGTTGAATTAAAAAAAAAATTATAATGTTCAACTCGCACTTAGTCGCTTTCTTCTCTGACTAATGTTATTCGCACGTAATAGATAATGATTGAATAGCTAATGTTTTCAAAATAATTTCAACATAATAGGTATTCCATCGCATAAGAATCCATTTTGTTTTACTTAAAACCTTATTAAACCGGATATTAGCGCGAAGTGCACGGCTGTGCTGTCATGCTAAAAGGTTATTCTAAAATTAATAATGTGCTTAAAATATTTATTTTTTATAACAATTTTCGAAAGTGTTCACCCTAGCTACGAACTATATCGAGGTATGATTTTTGGAATACACCTAACCCCAAATGTTATGTAGAGCTAAGCTTCTAATGCTACTTTCCAAAGCTCGACTTGCCTGAACTCTACAAGCCCTAACATATTTTTTATACATACACCAAAATATATGACTTGGCCGTCTGCTATCATTTTGAACGCTTAGAATTAACACAAAATTTAGTAATACTCTATTTTACCATTTCATTGTAAATATTTACATTGCAATTGTGTACTCAAAAGGCTAATCCACAAAATTTGATTTAAACCAATCGTTTGCGAAACACGAAAGAGATATATCAAGATTTTTAAAAACTTAAAAATTCTATGATTTTTTAAAACTTTCTTGCTCATTTATCACAAATTGCATTTTTTGAATTCGGTCATTTTAATTCTAAGCGTGCGTTTTGGGTGTGAGGTAAGAAAAATGTTGTACTTTTCTGTCCTATTATTTCTTGTAATTTTTAGTAGAGTTTTTGTAGGGCTTCCAGAGTTAGGGCGTGTAGAGTTAGCACCTGGGCTTTAGATAATGTGAAAAAAAATATTTTCTATTCTATAGGATAGAGCACTATGTAAATGAAAAGAAATAGAGATCAATAGACACACTCCTTATTCAATTTTTAGTTCCACATGCATCTGCCGAACGTTGGGAAAGTTATGTTTTCAACGAGAAAGAGTATATAGTACATAATCTGCCTGTCAGTTGGGAAAATGCGGAGATATTGTGTCGGTGAGTAAACACCTTAGATGTTTTAATCAAGTTCTATGATTTTATGATAATGCAAGGCAAACAAGCAGAGGGATTTCTTGATGGTAAGGAATACACGTCACACCAAAGCTGGAAATGGTGCGTTGCCAACCTGAGGCTGGGATGGTAAGCCTCTTGCGTGAGTAAGTTTACCGGCTGCCCTACCCTACAAACCAGAACCCGACAATGGCGAGCACTGACGCTATTGTGGCAGGAATAGGTATGGCGGTGGTATCAATCCGGGCGAGTCGTTGCAAGACTCTACCTCGATACTCTTACATCATTGCACGGGACCCAGCGTGAAGATATAAATGTATATATGTATACACATTACTCGCTTATAATTAAAGTAACTTAACTCAAAGTTTATGCAATTTTCGATTTTACAATTTCACTATAAATATAAACTTACATTGTAATTGTGCACTCAAAAGGCTAATCCAAAAAATTTAGTTAAAACCAATCGTTTGCGAAACACGTAAGAGATACATCAAGATATATCAATAATTGAAAACTTTCTTGCTCATTTATCACAAATTGCATTTTTTGAATTCGGTCACTTTAATTCTAAGCGTGCGATGTACATTCTTCATTACACCACAATATATTTTATACGTGACGCTAGAAATCCTTGTTTCAGACTTTGTACAAAAGGAAATATTTCTGTCCCGATCAATACGATGAAGCGTATTTTGACTTTCATTGTATTGGGGGTCAGAAACCCCAAAATGGTGCAGATTGGTACGTGATTTGTGGGACCCCATTTGAGTAAGTTTATTTACTTTATTTTGTAATCCGTACTAATATTATAAATGCGACTTTTTAACCGACTACATTAAAAGGAGTTTATGTTTTTACACAATAAGTATTATAGTCGGAAAAATGTCTGCCGTTTGAAAGTTGTCCGTGTTATCAAAATAATTCACGCGGGCGAAGCCGCGGGCGGAAAGTTAGTCCTTTATATATTTATTTCGATCTGCTTTTTGTATTTGTTGTTATAGCGACAACAGAAATACGTTATCTGTGAAAGTTTAAACCATTAATGTAAAATACAGCCTGGTGACAGACGGACAGCGTAGTCTTGGAGGTAATAGGGATCCTTTCATAACCTTTAGTTTCGAAACCGTATAAAAATCACTATAAGATGTTCAAAAGTCGACGAAATCTGCGAATAGACGATAATAATATATTAATTTGTGATTGATAGAAACACTATCTTCGATTTAAGCTGAGAAAACGAAGCAGATAAACTGTCCAGCAATCTACGACAGTATCATGAAATATCTTAGGGCCTCTTTCACCACGTCTGAGTAAAGTTACAAGTAAGCTAATCGCTCAGTAAACTCATGAGTAAATACTGAAAGCAATTTCACAAAGTCCGAGTAACGTAAAATTGAACGTATTTATTCGATAGTTTTATCTGTCGAGTAGTACTAATCAACGAGTAGTTAATTGCATAAGTTTATTTTTAAAATGATTTGATTATTCTTAAATATTCTTAAAGACCTTTAAAATCTACGTGTCACGAGGTCCCGGATTCGATTCTCGAGTGGAATCTGTCCTTATGAGTTTTTTCAGTTTATTTGAAAAATAACGTTGCGTAAGATATGGTTTGTGTCTAATATCGCGACGAACTTTGGCAATGTGAGGAATGGTCTCACATTATGGCATTAGTATGTTCCTCTGCCCCCTTCGGGTGCATGAGAGTCATGATATTTATTTTTATTTATCAGTTTTTACCACATCATAAAGTCTTAAAATTAATTTAAAAACAACTAGCTGATCCGGCGAACTTCGTACCGCCTTAGCGTAGCAATTATGCACTACTTTATTTTGTATAGCTTACATAACTATTCCGTGGCGAGTTAGTTTGAAAAATTAATTAGAATTTAATTAAGTAACCACATTTCCAAACAAATGATGATCGAATTTAATTAAATAACCACGTTTTCGAACAAACGATGCTCCTATGGCTGTGAATGACATTGACATTCGTTTTTTAAAATATGCAAAATTAAATGTAGTATATTTCTCAATATTTCTGAGAGATTTTCTTAATATTTTTTCCGTAAGAACCTTCTACTAATAATAACAAATACAACAAAAAAAAAGAATTAGTGAAATCGATCCAGCCATTCACGCGTGATGCCGTGACCATGGAAAACGGGTTTCATTTTGATATATAGATAGATATTTGAATACTTATGTACCTATTTTCAGAAACCGGGCCGAGTACATCGCAGTAATCTCAACAATCTTGATAGTTGCGGCCGGAGTGTTTTATGGTATTTACAAACGCTCTGGAGCACCTACCCCAATCATCCAGCAGAAGAAGAAAAGAAATTGATATACATATAAAGATCACATACCAAATTTTTTCATTTAGCACAGATAATCTTCAATATCACTTTAATTTAGGACCAATTAAAACTTAAATTAAATTTCTCTGTAATATCTATTTTATTTATTCATTATCGCCTCTATGGCGGAACGGTACAGGTGTCGCCTGTTAAGACCGTTAGCCACGTAGGGTCCCGGTTTCGATTCCCAGGTCGGGCAACTTTTTCAAAAATGTTTATCAGATTTTTCTGAGTAAGCATTACATTGCCCGGGATTGGAATGTGCCCGAAGTGGCGATAGGCTTGCCACCTATCACATCAGGGTCCATGTACCTGTACTTTATTTATTTATATAAAAAAAAGAAACAATAATGGCAGATGCATAAAAAGAAACAATAGAATTAAAAACAAAATAAAAATAGTAAAAAAATGCCAGGACATTAAAAAGAAACAAAAAATATATGTTACACGTGATTAAATTAGGATAAGACCGTCAGTACTCAAATAATGTTGCTTCGTTGTTTTATCTGTGCTAATTTTATGTTTGCGTTTTGTATTTTTAAATTAAAGTTTTATTTTTTTATGTCAGTGTTTAATTGTTTATAAAACCATTCTTAAATCCATCCATTGAATACCATTTTATACTACGTTCGCGTTAAGAAGGTTCAGACGAAAAGTCCTAGGGCACAACCGTTTCATTTGTAGTTACTTTAACTGGCCACTGTGTACTTAAATTTTTCATTATAAGTAATTTGATTGTATTCTTAAAACACGGACAATTATAGAAGGCATATTAGTACTTCGAATCTGAGTAGGCGAGCTGAAAGTACCTACTTGGAATCAAATTCTATCATATATATCTTTTTTGCCATCTCTCCGTGTTGGTCCGAGTCTTCTGTGTAGAATAGACCAACTGCCACCTTATCAGGCAGCTCGTAAAAGGCGAGCATAGGTTAACTGGGTTACTACCAATATGACCACTGGTGGTAGAGTGCTGTGCAGAAACTCGCCCGGGATCTACCGCCTTACCTATTCCTGTCGCCATAATGACATTGTCGTGTTCCGGTCTGGAGGGTAGGGTAGCTGGTAGACTTGCACTTAAGGTTTAACAGCCCGGCCACAGGGCAGCGGCGCATCTACAACCTGTATGGTGTCTATAGGCCACGCTTGTCTCTTATCATCAGGAGGCCCGTGTGCCTGTTCGCTGTCTTATACTATAAAATATAATATCTATAACCTTAATATTTATCTAAATTTAAACTATAACAGATGCACGAGGTTTAATTTTGGCTAGGGCGATTTCGTCAGTACCTATTACAAATAGTAGAGTTTCCCCGTGTTGGTTAGGTTCCCGTGTTAAATAGACCATCTTCCTCTCCACCTGGCATTTCGTAAGAATAGGAGCATAGATCAACAAACTATACTAAGGTGGTAGTACTATGCAGCAACTCGCCTAGGTTGCCCACCGGCTTTTTTTACGTTAAAGAATAGCAAACGGGTGGACGGATCTCCTGATGGTAAGAGACAACCGCTTCCCATAGACATCCGCAACACTAGGTGTTACAGATGCGTTGTTATTCTGGAGGCTGGGGTGTTAAGTCTCAAGTGCTAGTCTAATGCAACCTCACCCTCCAACCCGGAACACGACAGTGGCAAGCACTGACGTTATCGAAGCAGGAATAGGCAAGTTGCACGACTCTACCACTCTTATCTATTCCTGCCGCCTTAATGTCTCGTCAAGTCCGGTGAAGTTGTAACAGCCATTCGGTTAGCAACAAGTCCGTATCAAAAAAAAATGTCTCGTCGTGTTCTGGTCTAATGGACTTAAAACGTCTTACCATCAAAAGAGACATGTGTTTGTTGGTTGGCATTTTCAGAAACCGAGGCAATTATACAGTAACCTCAACAATTTAGATTGTTGCGACCGTTGTTTTATGGTTTTGAAATCGCTCAGGAGCGCCATCCGTGTACTTATTAATTATTTTACTCCACAAAAAATACCCCTTTCTGTACCTTAGAGATGTTGTTTTTGCAGACGCAAGAATTTTTATTTAGTCGAGCCAAATGAAGGCTTCAAATATAGGAGCAAATGAAGACTACACCGTGTGTCCAGGTAACGATGATGATGATGATGAAAACTTAAGTTTTAAATGATAATTATAAACCTCATCCCTCACAAGTAATGTTGAAAATATTAGAACAGCGTCTAAATTTATAAAGCTGTGTGAATTCGAGCAATATTTTAAGCAATAATATACGAAAAAACGTAAAAAAGTTTCTGTTCGTTCTAAGGGTTTTGACTACAAAGGATTAAAACTAGATGCTATTATACAAAAACTCAATTGTCCGTCTGTCTGTGTCTAGGACCTGACCGAAATAGCTAGGCACTTGAAATTTTCATGATGTATATGCCGCTTAAACAGCGAATAATATAAACCGGGCCTCCCATACAATAATTTTTTTTTTATTTTTGTAGATAAAAAATAGTATGGAAACCTTCATAGGCGATTCCAACCCTCACACGACCAGTTCTATTAATATTGCTTAGGTTGGACCAAAAAGAGGCTTTAAATAGGGTGCAACTAGTAAATGGTGAAATAATGTTTTGCCAATTGTGTTTTAAACGAAAAATATGAACACTACATAAGATGTAAAAGCTATAAGCTTTAAGCGGAGCTTGAAAATAGCTTAAATGCGGTGTATTGAGTGAGTGTGTGATTGTATGTGTGATATAAAAGGTTTGTATTTGAATGAGAATGATATTCAAAGATAAAAAAAATTACCACCAATTATATGATTATATTATCACTTTTAATGATATGTTTAGTTCAACATACAATCACAATTCAACCTTATATCTAACATTATGTGCCTTTACTATATAGACATTAATACCAATTTACCATGTATCTCATATAAACTACACATATTCCCGGAATAATTATGGGCCAGTGTAGCTTAAAAAATAATGCCTTTGCGTTAAACTGTCAAAAAGTATAGTTACTATTAGCGCCTTTAGCGGATTTTTAAAACAAATTTTGCATTTGCTCCATACATTTCGACAACCCAACGCTATCGCGTGATAAATTCCACTGCAGCTGAAGATATTGGCTATGATGGTAGTCCAGGAGGTCTAGAACAAATAGTTCAGCCCGTAAAGCAATTATTTAATCTATTTAGTCTTTATAAATAGTTTGGTTATCGTAGTTATTTGTAAGTCGTAAATGCTACTACATTAAGTTTGGGTAGTATTTGACGAATGTTTTGGATTATTTTCTGCGAAACCAACATGTGACAAATGCTCTCTAACTATGACTCTTATGAAATACTCCTACGTTTAAATTTTTTTATATAATTTGATGGGGAATTGGTTGAACTTTACCCAGTAATTAATTTAATTAACCCGTTCTTTGAACCCTCTTTAAAAATGTAGTTTTTGCTCTACAGGCTCATACCTAGAATTTTGGTAAAGTCAAAAAGTACCTTCACGCCTATTATCCCCGAAGGGGTAGGCAGAGGTGTGCTAGTATATCCACGACTCGTAAGTCCAGTAGATATACTAGAACACACCCCGGTAAAGTCAAGGTGTTTAAAAATTTATTACTTAAGAAAAGTTACCCTGTAGATCAAGGATAAACCGCATATATGCTCTCTATAGGTAGGTCTGATTTGTTTGTACGGGCCTCACTAACAACTGTGAAGTGAAATAGCTTAATCCGGCACTGGCGGTTACTCTCTAGACCCCTGATATTCATCTAACTCAATTATTCATAACCGTTACCAAATCTAGATAACATCATCGAAATTACCTAAACCAACATCGATATTTTATAAATGTTAACCTTCTGGATCAAAAGGTTAGATAACGCATCTTTAGAACGATACAGACACAATTCAAAAATCCTTGAAATAGTACTACTGTCACATGTCTTATTATATAGAAAAGATAAAATTATCTCTATAAAACAAAAATATTCGATAGTTTAATAGCACAAGATAATAAATCTGAGATAATAAGTTCGTTATTGATTTCCAAAAAAACTGAATCTTTTTTAGTTAGGTCGATATCGTGCTAAAGGTGTCAAGAAATATAGGTTACCTATATTCGATGTAAGAAGTATCAAGTAGATATTTTTTCTACAAACACCAAACATTCAGTACATAATTTAAACACCGATTTAGCCAAATAATTATTTGCAATTTAATATATTTTTCTACATCACTAATCAGTAACTAAATAGATATTGCGTTTCACACATATATCGTAGCGGATATAAAAAATATCATACTTAAAAATAACCTTTAGGTACTTATCACAATTAAAATACAAAATAATCAATAATAGACTGCAAGAAGCCACAGATTTTAGAGAACAGAGGAGAAATGATCTGCAATGGGTGAAAATCACAGACCTTCAAGAAGATATTTAAGCTACATATACAAATATTAATTTATATATTAGTACATATAACAATACCATGCCTGATTTAGGAAATGCACTCCTATATGACGTAAAATTTCCCCCCCCCCTCGCTATGAACAAGCGGGTATTTAACCCCCCCCCCATGATCGGGTTGCTTTGTAGTGTGTACGATCCCTTGCTATTCTTTGGATAATTATTATAGTCAGTAGCTCGCATAATAATAGTCACCACACGATATTTCCCTGAACACTATTAATTATCCTCGTTATGCGTAATCACTAAAATAGATACTTTAAAATAAAAGGGATTAAATATACAAGAAACCGCCAATGAAGCAAACTTCTCCAGATATTTATATCGGTTAGAAAATATGAACAAGTGGAAAAAGCGATCTATTACTTAAAATTTTTGAGTATTAGGTGATATTGCATATTGTTCGTTGTTTTTAAATTACATCTTTTCTTATAATTTCACTAAAAACGGTCTTTAAATTTCATTAGGCCTCATGCACAGTTTGGATTGAAATGTGGTCTAAATAATATAACTATTGGCTAGTAAGTGCCACAGATTCGCGAAAAACAAACTTTGTTTAAGCATATATTTGTGCTATATTACTATGACTGAATAATATAAAATCAGTATTCTAAGTCCAGAAATTATTTCTAAATTGGTATGTCTGAGGTGTACACATAAAGCACATTTTATGACAAGTTTGCTATTTAATGTTCTATTGCCTGCGAATCTAGCATTGTTATTATCAATAGTTAAAACATTTCAACTTACATCGACTTACATTATCTGTATTTGGTGCATATAATCTAAACAATCTCACTACGCCCACACAAAAATATTTAATTAAGTATAGGAGAGTATTCTAAAAATTATGACAGTCACAAAGTTTCTTTTTTTGTGTAAAGTAGTAAAGTTCATTAACTACCGTTCGTAAAGTATGATATTTCAAAGTAGGTAGACAAAAAAGGATAGAAGCCAATAGTAGAGTATATTGTGTCTTTAGTAGTAGAAGCTCACAATATCAATAAATCATGTGAATAAAAATTCGTGAATTCTCTAATAACTATTGCTTCTAAAACTCAGTAATTATTGGTAATGTATAACAACGTTATATAAATAATTTATAAATTACACAACAAACAATTCTAACTAGAAGGTGGTGCTTAGGTTCTATGGAATGATTTTTAAGCCATTACTAGGCGAATATAAAATAATAAATTAGGCTTAACTGTTCTGATTAGCAGCAGCAATGAATACAAATTTAAATGTACATAGGGAACTTATCTATACCACGAGGCATTTTGTACTACATCTAACATCTAAATCCCCCCCCTCCTCCTTTTCCCCTTTGTCGTGATCGGTCCTTGATTAAGTTAATGTGACTAGCTACGTGATGAAAAATGAAACCCCTCCTCCGTGGACTAGCCTTGTTATTTTGAACCCCCCCCCCACACGCAGATCTCGTTGAATAGATACGCTCCGATATTACAGTAACATGTAAATTCAGTATAACGTTTTTAGACTTTATTGATGAATCTTGGCTGTAATTACTCTGACGTCACGCTTAACATATCTATAAAAAAATTTGTGATCTATAATTCTACTTGCTTAACTTCGAAATCTAATGATGTATTACAAACATTCATCATTTCTTAGTAGTTAGTTATTGAGACATTGGCGAATAAATTGAGAAATTTTAAAATAAAATTTAACGTTATAATTCGTTGCAATAATTAGAAATTGTTTTTTTTTTTCGAACCGCAGACGCCATTTTGCTTTGAAATTAAACAGATTTGAATCTTTCCAAGGTTTGGGCACCTCTAATGAGTGATTTCCTTAACATAACAATAGTGAGATATCAGAGTGGAGTACATTACACAATGGGTCTGGAGACCGAAATATTCATTATTTACACACACATTAAATGTATAATTTGGAAATATAAAAAAATACATGTTTTTAAACATTCAATTTTGCTTCACCTTAATATTTTATTACTTTGAAGTAATTTTATTAAAGATTGATTTTGAAAGAACGGGTTTAATATGTACAAAAAAATCGGTATATTTATAAGGTTTACAAATCAATTGTAATAAATAATTGCGAAGGCTTATCCCACACTTTATTGTGGAAGTCCAATTTCCTTGACTTAAGGGAAAAAAGGAAACAAAAACTTGTCGTTTTGATCTCGCTTTGACATCGTCAAAATCGACAACAATCAATCAACATTGTCGAAATTAAATAGACATTTTTACATCGGTATATTTAATGCAAAAAGTGAAACCATTTAATGAAACTATTGTGTCAGTGTCTCTGTCATCATATGAGAATGCGTAATCATGGTTTTCGACTGGTTTTGCCACCACCTATGTCCTAGTAAGATGTTTCACTAAGGCTACATTCACATAAGGAAGTCGACATTTCGCACCATATAGTCGAACTTTAATGTCTACTTTCCTTATTACGATTACTTATTGCTTATCGTATAACACAGAATGGTACTATCCAAGACGTTGACAGTCAAAATCTACACTTTCAGTCAAATATACAAAATTAGAAAAATGCGAAATAAAATTGAGGAACTCTTTCGTTTATAACTTTTATTAGAAAACGATGGCATATAATTGAAAAAGATTTAGCTTGTAGCAGAATAATTATCATCGCTGCAAATTAATGCGAATAAGGCCTATAGTGACCAAGAAACCTAAATGGCGTGTTACATTGATATATTTAACATTATAATATGCTTAAAATGACAAAGAAACCCATATCTTAATGAGTTCTCAAATTCTATATTTTACTTGTTACGAAGGTTACAAGGACACCTTGTTCACAATGGGAAAGATAAAATTTTGAATGATTAATTCTTAAAGTAATTTAAACTTGTATAAAATAATTTTAAAACTCGTATCGTAAATTATAACAAAAATATTATAATATCATATTTGCATGATTCTAAAAAGAATTAGCATGAAGAGAAAAAGAAGAATGAAAGATTAGCTGGTTCTATTTTAGTAGAGTGCAAATATACGATATGTTTATTTATATTTTTTTAATGGGATAAGACAGCGTACAGGCACACTGGTCTTCTGATGGTAAGAGACAACCGTGGCCTATAGACACCATAGATGATGTAGGTGGGCCGCTGCCCTGAGATCCGGCTGTTAGACATAAGGTCTATATAAGTTATGTTTGCCGAAAGTGCTTCCCTGGACTAGTTTTCTTGTTAAACATTGTAAAAATTATAAAAGTTCTTTGTCCCAAAACATAAAAAAAACTCTGAGTAAGAATCGACAAAAACTCCATAGATATGTGACATATGGTCTACATATTTTATTTGTTTTAGACTATGTAAATATGTGTTAGGGATAACATTATAAGCAATTAAAGTCTTAGATTCATAAATTCGAGGAATGAATGATTCTTAACAATAAACAACAATATTAAATGCTTTATCCAATGCAACAATACGATATAAATATATGTAGTGGTAGATAAACAATCAGCAAACCAAGTGTCGTAACTAGGTGCAAGTTAAAAATCCTTAAAAAGCCTAACATAATATAACATTTGCTTAAAATGGCCATTAAAAAAAATGTCAACATATGTCAAGTGTCAATAAAGCATTTTTTGGACTTAGTTTGACAGATAAGACTGACACATGTCAAAAGTTATTAAATCGACGGTATATTTGCGTCAGAATTGTAGAAACTAGTTACGGCACTGAGTAAGTCCAAATAACCTGATACTGGGAATTTTCAACAATACAGCACATTCACATCAACCACAATTCTAACAATCCACAAGTCCACATACTCTAATATCTTATATATTTAAAACAAGAGCTCGTACGGATTATTAACATCTGTTAGTGATATGACTAAACGAACGGAACAACTTTGTACAGACAATTGTATTTTTGTTAAGTACTCGCTGTCATGTGGGGTGTAAGTAATTTGGCAATTTTTTTTTTGTTTTTTTTTTTCTATTTTTTATATTACAGATGAAAAAATAAAAAATATATAAACCAAAATCAAGTTTTAGCAAGATTGACAGTGATAATTTAGATAACAGATATAGGTTTTTCTCCTACGCTTATAAATGAGGATATTTTTTTTATTACATTATAAGGACTCACAGATAAATGGCAAGTTAATACTCGTAATACCACAAAGTTTTATAGTTAAGGACGATAATGGGTCATGCTATCAAAAAAATTGTGCGTCTACTAAGAAACTTAACCTCTCGATATTGAGCTGAGGGTCCCAAATAAATTATACCTAGCAAATAATAATACCCAAAAATTAATATGTATTTACAGCATCTAGGGCCTGTTTTTGAAGAGCTCTTCCACTATGGACGGATCTGTCAAAGTCGAGGTGTCACCTATATTTTTATCACCCAAGGCGATTTTCCTCAGTATCCTCCTCATTATTTTCCCTGACCTAGTCTTTGGTAGTCCCGGGGCGTATTGTATGACGTCTGGTGCAGCGAAAGCGCCAATCCTGTTCCTTACCAGCTTCCTCAATGTGTCCACTAAATTCTTATCAAACTTAGCGCCCTCACTGAGGATCACGAAGCAGTATAAGGACTCTCCTTTTACAGGGTGGGGTTTCGAAACCACTGCGGCTTCAGATACCCTCGGATCCTCAGTCAAAACTCCTTCCACTTCCGAGGTGGACATCAAGTGTCCTGACACATTTAACATGTCATCTATACGTCCTGTTACCCACAGGAATCCATCTTCATCGCGTCTAGCACCTGAAAGGTTAATTTCTTTATTTTTATATTCATCACTACATATTATAAAACAGTCACTTTTTTGTCTGTCCCTATGTATGCTTAAATCTTTAAAACTAAGCAAGGGATTTTGATGCGTTTTTTCAATAGATAGAGTGAGTCAAGAGGAAGGTTTTTACGTATATAACATGTATAGTATACCCGTGCGAAGCCGGGGCGGGTCGCTAGCTAAATAATAATTTATTAATTAAAAGACAGCCTAGCGTCTGCCTTAACGTTTTTTATTACCCAAGCTCCCCGTCTTGTTGATCGAACGTACCACGAGAATCGGGTTCGATTTCCGACGGAGGTAAGCATTTATGCGATGAACACAGACGTCTGTTTTTGAGGGACTGCAATTTATTCTACTTGGAATATCTATTTAGTTGTTTCTAAATATTAGTATTATTGACTAAAAAAATTATATACATTGACTCTGCAAATGGCTCTTGAGGTCGCAAGGATTTTTATAATTCTAAACAATGAGGTCTTTTTTTCTCATTTTTAGGATTCCGTACACAAAGGATAAAAACGGAACTCTATTACCAAGACTGCGCTGTCCGTG
>DVZL01002566.1:0-15278 GCA_018236625.1 Lasaia peninsularis
GCTTTCAAAATATTTTTTTTTTTATTAAAAATTAATGTGTTCAGTACTTAAAAGAAATAAGGTTTTTCCTATAAATTATACAAACACTTCCAAAAATACAAACTTTTGTTCCACAACCAATAATAATCTAAACAGCTTTATTCGGCCATGATAAATTTCACTTTAATAATAATTACATACAAGATTGTTAATACAAAAATATATAGATAAAATTTCAGTTCTCTCAGTTCTAGCCATAACCCTACAAAAAAATACAAAAAACACGTCTGGCAAAGGCAGTATGTTGTCTATGAAAACAAAGCAGTATTTATGTTGTCAGCGCCGCTCACACCGACTCTACAAAATAACTCCGAGTCTCACCTTGACTACTCAACGTTTAATTATATTTATCAAGTTTAATCGTATTATAACTATTGAACTTTATATAAATATTATGCCACAGGTAACTATGTGAACCCGGTCACCATTGGCAGTATTTCCAAATGGACTTCAGAATCTGGGAAATGGCGCAATCATCAGTGGAGGATTTGTACTTGTGACCGCCCTGCGCCATGTGGCATCAGCCACCCCTTTGTCCGTCTACTTATATCTTGTTTGTGAATGTTGTCAGTGATTTTTACTTTATTTAATGGGATAAGACAGTGAACAAGTACACTCTCCTGATGGTGAGAAATAACCTTGGCCTATAGACACTATAGATGTTGTAGGTGCGTCACTATCCTTTAGCAAGTCTACCGGGTACCCTATCCTCCAGACCTGAACACGACAATGTCATTATGGTGGCAGGAATGAGTAGGGCGGTGGATCCCTACCCGGGCAAGTTACTGCACTACACTCTACCACCAGTATCATTTTTTTTAACACGACTGGCCGCCCATATTATCTGGCCTCCTCAAGCAGGCGCTTACTTTAGGACAAAACTACCACTAGTACTCGGTACCAATAGGTCAGTGTTGCGACTTGCGGATTTCAATAGGTGATGGTAATGACATACCATCATGTGGTCCAATACAGGTCTGACTCCTTTTATATAAAAAAATAGCATCGAACAAATGAGCAATACATATAATTACTTTATTATCTATATCAGATGATATGGGGGAGCAGGAAATCTAGGAGATTTGACAAGGGCAGTAGTATTTAGACAGCGCAACTGCCGTCTGACCTTTATTCATCGAACCCGGGACCTTGTGTGTCGAAGTCGGACACTGATTCCACCCGACCTCAGAGAAGATAAAAAAAGTCCGTCGAGGTAAGGGTTCCGTACCATTATCTATAAAAACGGATATCTTGTACTGAATGTTGTATGGAAGTAATCTTAATGTAATTATTTTATTTTCTGTATAGTATTTGTCGTTACAGCGGCAACAGAAATACATTATGTGTAAAAATTTCAATTATCTAGTTATCACGGTTCATGAGATATACCCTGGTGATAGGCAGACAGAATGATAGACAGACTTTAGCCTTTAGGTAAAAAAATATTATTAAAATATCCTATATAATTCCTCATAATAGAGTAATACGCTATTAGTATAAAAATAATTCCAATTCAGATAACACCATAAACACGGTGTTAAGATTCCAGCAATTTAGTCGTTCACGTGTGTGCGGCCGCCATTACTGTTAGTTGTCACATATTACTGGCACGCCATTTCTCAGCAGTTTCAAGTCTTTAGAGGTCAATTAAAAAGAAAAGACCTGTGATTTACTTTATCAAAATAACGATATTTGATCACTTTGATTGGGCGTAAAAGTTTCCAAAGGATGCACGAGGTACCGGATTCAACTTTCGGGTAGGGCAACTTGTCTTTATGAGTTAGTTTATTTAAAAACTAATTAAACTCATAAAGACTCATCATCTAGACTCGCCACTTGTCACATTGTAGGACCTAATACAGTTGGCTAATGGTGGGTGCATAATATGTACGTTTCGGAAGCTTTAGCTTTGTATTCGACAAGTCAAGTTAATCCGATTTTCTGATCTTTAAATTTTGAATAATTTTAAATGGCTGTTTATGTTTTTATTCTGGCCAAAATATCTGAACTAGGTATTAAAAAAGCACGTATAGTAAAGCAAGTATAGCATGCACTAATCGGGCAATAAAAAATAAGTCACAGATCACATCACACGCTTAGAGTTAAAGTGACTTAACTCAAAATGTATGTAATACTCGATTTTACCATTTCACTATAAATATAAACTTACATTATAATTGTGTAGTCAAAAGGCTAATCCACCGTTAAAACCAATCGTTTGCGAAATAAAAATGAGATATATCAAGATGTATTCAATACTAAATTCTTGAAAACTTTCTCACGTCTAATCACAAATTACATTTTTGTAATTCGGTCACTTTAATTGTAAGCATGTTTGTTTAAACTACATGATGTGAGGTTTTTATTATTTTATAAAAGTTCTATTTATTTTCCACTTTTACTGATTAATACTGATACTATCCGTTTAACTTATCCGTGAGTTGCGGGATGCAACTTATGTTGGTAATTTGACCATTTACATTAATAATTGCTATGGCTGTAACTTCAGAATTTTTCGCTTAAATACTTTATTAGAGTGCTTTTACGATAAACGAAAACATCGTGAGGAAACCCAACTCGTATAGGTATTCAAATTCGACCCAATCTAGGTTTGGGCCAGGCTTACCTTCTGGGTTGCAGAGGTCAGATGGCAGTCGCTTTGTGAAATAAATAACATGCTTGTCCAATTTTATCGATTATAAGCAACCCCAGTATTATTTGATATAGAAACGATATTTTTTATGGGATAAGACGGCGATTAAGCACACGGGACTCCCGATGGTAAGAGACAGCTGAGGCCTATTGACACCATAGGTGTTGTAGGTGCGTCACTGTCTGTGTTCGGGCTTTTAAACCGTATGTGAACTCGACAATGTAATTATGACAGGAATAGATAAAGCAATGGATGGATAGGACCCGGTCGAGTGGCTACCAGTAATCATGTTTGTAGTGACCCAGTTAACCTATGCTCGCCTTTTACGAGCTACCTGGTAGGGAGGCAGATGGTCTATTCTACACAGTAGACCCGGACCAACACGGAGCAAAATAAGACTAACACAAAGTATGAAAATTATGATAGTCTTATATAAAAAAATGTATCGCTGAATGTGTTGGTAAGCGCAAAACTCGAGGACTATTAAATACTTAAAAGTTAATTTTAACTTTAATACCAGACCATTTAGTTTTAGTAGAGGGGTTCGAGAAAAGCAAAACAATGGAGTGACGTTAGTATCGTATAAATATTATTTAGTAAAAAATTCGTTTATGTATCAAATTAAATTTAAAAGAGACATTTTTAATGTTTGTTTTGGTTTTAAATTCAATTTTTATCCCTTAAGTACCGGCGCGGCAGAACAAAGTTCGCCGGGACAGCTAGTTGATTATAAAGTATATGACTTTACAAACGTATGTTTGCTTACTTCTCTGTATAGCCGAAAGTATAATCTCCTTTTTGTAGTTAGCTAAAAATATATAATATTATCTCTTTCGTAAAAAATAAAAGCTTATAACCGAGTGGGCGAAGGCCGATACAAAATATGTAAGTAGGTTTGTACGTAACAAGGTGGATGCATAAATCGTTTGGTATATGAGGAGTACATGCCACCAACTCGCTCGAGTTAGCCTTTACGTTTTTACTGCAGGATACTTTATAAAGCAGGGCGAATGGCGACCCCCAATTTGGTATTATGTACAGGCTGCTTGCTTTTTAAACGAACGTTTTTAAATCACCTTTAGTGATTTTTTATCGTGTCACTTAATTAGTTTTCTGGATAATAGATTACGTAAGTTAAATGAAAATAAAGTTTTTAAGTTTCAAAGTTTTACATTATATTTTTAATTTTACAATACTGTGTTTTAAAAGAATAAAAGGAGAGTTTATGAAATAAACACTAAATTTAACGTATTTCTTTTACTGTTGGTACTAATATTGCTAACTAATACTACTGCTACTTCTTTTTAGAAATGTGGGGCTATTTAGTTGAAATTAATATTAAATCAAATACCGCTACAACAAATTACAAATATTAAGTTTAAACTAATATAAAATATTCAACTGAAAATGACAAAAATTTAAATTATTAAATCAGAAATAACATTGATATTGTTTTGTTGAAAAATATATTTAAAATAAATTTTGTGGATTTCAAAGAAAGTAGTATCTAAAACGTTAGGGATATAATTTGCATGTCCAAATTAAAATCTAAAAATATTTACGGCCCAACAAATAGAATAAACATGACAATATTAACCTTATGATAAAACATCTACAACAAACAGTTACTCAAGTCCTCGAAATAATGCAGTATTTTTGATTTCGTGACCTCTTAACAAGTTCAATAATTCTGGCGTCCAAGTTATGTCACAGAAAGACAAGGAAATAATGAAATTGAATGTGAAACTTTGACTTTTTCTTTCAGTCGGCGACCCCCGAGTAAAACTTTGCGAACCCTATTGGATTCACGTCCCATAGATTGAAAAATACTGTTCTACGAACAACTACCATATTATTATAATTGATATATTTGTAATTTTCGATTACAATTTGTTGGGTTGTGCTAGTCTTTAAATCTCTGCATTGGTTCATACATAGATTCTCTTTGGAACTATCAATTTGTACATACTTTATTTTTATTTCCACCCACAAATTTTTGAAAACCACGAATTCCTTTATATTCTCATATATTTCTATATATTTATACCCGTTAATGTCTCTGAAGAAAGTTGCATGTCCACAAACCCATTACATTTTGTCACCACAAAACTGTGCCAAAAATAGCGTGACGATATATAAAATCATGATAATAGTGTCCTTGGGAACTTCCTTCAAAAATATATATTTGGTACACCCTGTATATCAAGAAAGCGTGCAAGGTTGCACGAACCTTGATGGCTTAGTACCGCGTCACACTTCGCAGCAACTCGACGAGCAAGAAGGCAACAATTGTAACTACCACTAGTCTTTATTCAGACACCGTCAAGCCGTGACTAAAATTGTACTAAAAAATTAACAATTAAAAAAAGTTTGTCCTGGTTCTAATGCATTCTAAAATTAAACGATTTAAAAATAAAACACGCTTTGCACGCTTGATCACTTGATTTACGAATATTCACTTTTTTTTCTACGTCGTTCTTATTTTTAAACGATCTTTTTTTGAAAAATGTGTGTCTTTTTTTAATTTTTCTGACGTTTTGTAATCTCATAAGTCCTTTTCAAGAAAAAAAGCTCGCAATTTTTGTGAAACTAATAAATTATGTAATTATTTGAGAAAATATTTTAAAGTTATTAGACTTTTTTTCTGAATAACTTGCAATACAAATATTTACTTCTATTTATAAAATATACGAAAATATTTGATCTCATATCATATTTGATGATTCATAGTAGTAAAAAATGACTAAGATTTTTATAATTTATTTTGAGACTAAAATAATGGAAGAGAATAGAAAATGTAGATCACACATGGTAAATATTTTTTTAACTTCATTCGAAGGAATTTTAGAAATTTGAAAAATGTGTGTGAAACGTAAGTTTTTACTAAACTATTTTTATAAGTGTAACTGATTTGATCTTGCTTTTTTTAATACACTCGTAGGCCAAAATTGGAAATTTTCACAGATGATGAGAAATACTCATCACCTATAGATACCAAATACAGTACCTCTACCTACCCTATTCTGCATACCGAAACAAAGTTATAATAAGCATTAAAACTTTCTGTGATGTTTTTATTTAAATGATAGTAAATTCATGGATTATTATTACAGTTCTTATAGATTTTTAGATATAACATGAAAATAACTAAGGTAACATTAAAATCGATTCAGTAAAAGGACGTTATGCGCCGAAGCATAATCGTCATTTGTTAATTAAAAAATATATAGAGCGCAGTACGCTTAATTAATTGTAGAATAGAATTAGTAATTAATTAGTTGCATCTCTGCCTACTCTTATGAAAAATAGTGGCGTAACGATATTTCAGTTATTGTTTTATTTAATAATTTCTAATACAATTATTAAATAAAACAATAACTAAGATAGATAGAAGCTTTTACCGTCCGTCGGCCAATGGTAAGTTTACCACCAATCACTATATCTATAAAATTGTATAATCAGATGTTACTTATACGGGCATAGACACGATAGACACAAACGAATATAATATGAACTTCTTCTCTCTTCTGCTTCTTCACTTAAACAAAAAAGAAAAAAATTGCCTGAGGTTTGTGGACGCCACCTCAGAAAAAAGTTCCTTTCGCTTTTTGTAAACGTTTGTTGCAATCATAATTAACTCGTATATTGTAAAAGTCGAGTAAACAGATTTAAATTTAAACATTTCTAATAAAATATATTTATTTCTAATCATAAGCACAAAGCTGTACATGGAATAAATAAATATAGTACGAAGTACCTTTCACAAGCGTTTACTGCGAACATAATCAACTCTTATAGGTTTTGTAAAAAGTCAAGTAGAGTTAAATTTTAATATTTCTAATAAAATACAGGTATTCATTTCTCATTACAAACGCAAAATTGTATACGCAACAAATAAATTAAATAAATAGGTCGTGTTAGAGACGTACCATATACGTGTATAACTACAACTGTAGACAAAAAGTCTTGTTACGCATTGTTCGATCTTGCTCCCATCCAGCACAGTGCGTGTATTGCGGGATCAGTAACATCGTTACAAAGAGTAATACGTAAAATAAGACAATTCTAATAATAATTAATGAGTGCTGTTACGGTGAAGGAAAAGATCGTGACTCGTGAGGAAACCTGGGATTTTTGCCCAATCTGGCGAAAGACTTGCCACGTGTCACATCATGGGACGTAATTTCGTCGGTTAATCGTGGGTGCAGGTACCTCCGCCAACCCTTTCGAGGGTAGGGGTGTGATGATATTTATTTATACATTTTTACACCGTTAATTAATTAAGAACGGCTACAGGAGTTCTTATCCTTTCTGCCTGTTTCGATTTGTGTGACGCGCCGGGACAACTAGCTGTAGATATACATTAAAAACTTCACCATTTTAAACTTATTGAGATCTTCAACTTTAAAGGAATCCGTATGAGTTCTGTATCAGGATAAAATTTTCCGTGTAAGTTCCGTATCAGGATAACATTTTCCGTATCAGTTCCGTATAAGGATGACATTTTCCGTGTCAGTTTTGTATCAGGATAAAAAATGCTAAAGTAACAACTTTTAAAAAAATTTATACTTTATATTGAAAATAATTAATATCAGGGCTCAGGTTCGATTTTCGACGGGAGTAAGCAATTATATAATGAAAATATATATTTATAATATATGCCTGTAGTATATTTTTAAGTATTCTTTCTATGTATCATTATCGTTGACTAACACCCATAACACAATCATGTAATTTGCTTAGTATTGAGTATCAATTCGTATAATTTGTCCAGAAATATTTACTAATAACTATGTCCGTGATTTTGGTCACGATTTTAAACGTCTGTTGGTAAAAGCTTTTCTTACCCGTCAGGCGGAAAGTAAAAACATTCCAGCCATGGTTATATTTTTTGACTCCGGCGAGCAGAAAAACATTATGCACTTCCCAGACATTAAAATAATGAAAGTTCATATGTTTGTCGATTACATATGATCTACGGATTTTCTAATTTTACTGCCTAAGGGCGGTTCTATTAATATTTATAGAACTTCCCTGACAACATCACAAATCCAGTATAACATGACCAATTCATTCAAAGGTACGTGTACATTCCATATAACAAATTATAATACTTAGTTTGACCATTTATATTGAGAGAGTAGTTACGTCGGTTCCTGAACCTCAGAGTATTTCCTTTGAGCATGCAAAAAATTTCAAACGCCTTTATTACAGCCAAATGTAGATTTTAAATTTATCTCCATTCCTACGGAACCCCCTTAAGTAAACGGGAATAAAAAGTAGCCTACTTCGAAACATAGGTCACCCGCCAGCCCAATTTGGTCACGATCGGTTCACTAGTTATATCGTGAATCACGACCGGGATACAATCAGATAGACCGACAGACAAAAAAAATATGTTCTGTTACCAATTTTTAGTCGCCTAGGCCTTTTTTAAATATGTTCAATATATAGAATTCCGTCTTCTACAGTTTTATTATATGCATATAGATTATTATTTATCAAAATCGGGTAAGCTTTTTTAATGTTAAATTTGAAAATACATGGAGTTCTCATTCGATAGGGCTACTTTTGAATTGACAAAATTGATCATTCGGATTGATCATTCATAATTATTTTTGTAAAAGAAAAACAAATAATTAATGACATTTTAACGACGACATAATGGCAAATTCACAAACAGAAGAGAATCTCAAATATGAATTTCCAGTTTAATAATATTTCAATAAGCTACCACAAATATTGTTCTTTAGAATATCTTCTGCGTATAGAAACAACTCTATAAATGTTTAATGCCATTAACAAAATTAATTACGACAATTCTTTTCACAACCATAATACAAGTTCTTTGATTATTTGGACAATAGGCATGATCATAAATTGATTACATTTTACTCATGTTTTCGTAATTAAAAGACAATATCGGCTTTTCATTTGAAAGCAAATTTATTTTTTACTAGCAGACCCGACGAACTTCGTACCGCCTTAACGTAGGAATGATGAACTGAAAAATTAAGATTTTTTTCTACGTATTTTTCCAGGATAAAAAGTATCTCATTTTATGCCCAGGATAATAAGATATAATTATACCAATTTTCATCGAAATCGAACCGTTAGTTTTCACGTGATGTCTGAACATACAGACAGACAGACAGACAAAAAAAAATTTAATCACATATTTGGGGTTGGTATCGATCCAGTGACACCCCCTTCTATTTATTTTTTCAATATTTTCAATGTACAGAATTAATCCTTCTACAGATTTATTATGTGACTATATATTATATAGATTATTATTATTATTATTATTATTAAAATTATAAAATAAATAATTATCGTCTGTGGGCGAGTTCGGTTTCTGAATAGGGTAACTTTTTCTTATGAAGTTTTTTCAGTTTATCTGAAATATATTAAGTTCCCTGGTGCATTATACCTCTGCCTACACTTTCAAAGATACGGGCGTGATTATTTTTTAATTAACAAATAAATAAATATATTTTGTTATGCCCAAATCCCCGAAAGTACCCTTTCGGGCAGAGTACATACTTATGTACTCGATTTGAGATAATGCATTTACATTTAGTCCATTAGAAACCCACACAGGAAATGTTATACTGATAAAGTAATAACAAATAATGTTGTATGATAGTAGATAATAACAATAGAACAATCGATTAAAAAAACAATACCAAATGGTCATACGTCACACGGAATCATTTTTACTTTTTTACAATTATCGAAATTTGAATTTAACATAGCGAGGATCTGGTGCATGAAGTTTAAGCTACTATTTGAAGATAACACTTTTACCGTCGACTGTCCCCAGTATTAAACATCTATCTCGTCACGAAGGGTTTAATCTCACTTTTAAAAGGCCGACGTGTTTTGACTCGGTCTACTCCACAAACTCGCAGAAAATAGGTTGGTTGGTTAGCAATAATACGAATTTGGACAGGTCTTTAGTAGGAATGTAATCTCCAGATGTGTGATAGCATATTATTCATGACTCATAAGTCCAGAAAACTAATATTGAACACTACAATATGGTAAAACCAATCAGAAGGTATAAGAACTTTTGTTACTTTAATTAACAAAAATTGCCTTTCACATATCATACAATGCCAATGTACTTACATACGGAGTAGGCAGGGAGTATCGACTGCCAAGTATCACGATTCCTACTCACTTGTCTAGCTTCCTCCACGTTTATTCTTCATACAAACATGCCGATTTCGGAGACACACCCTCGGACAACACACGAGCCATTTGGAAATGTCAACCACGGTCCTCTTGGGTACCTACCTACCTTACAGCCATCCACATTCAATTAGATGCGGGCATAAAAATTTGACTTTATAATGTACAACACTTGCTTATCGGGATTTCTATAAAACATTAATTACAATTCAAATAATAAAAACAAAATTCTATGTACGGATAAATAATATTAATAATATTAACCGGCAATCTTGACCTTTAACTTGTTACATTAATCAATTGAGATATCTTTTACGATAAGGCCGAACATAAACGAAAAAATAAATAAAATAGTTTTAGTTTAGTGCGAGGTGAAATATAAACTAAAATTCAAATTAAGCCCTCGTTGAAGTTGGGGGTAAAGACGTCAATAAATTTTATACTTTTAAAAATGCCTGATGACGTCAATGAATTATGATTCTTTCATCGTTTCAAAGATGTCTAATAATGCCACAATAATGCTGGTCATTCTACTGGCGCTAACTAAACTTATTTGAAACTTCCCCCTGTTGGTCCGGGCCCTCTGTGTATATTGGACCAACTGCGTACCTACCAGGCAGTTCGTAAGAGGCGAGCATAGGTTAACTTTCAAAACAACCACTGGTGGTAGAATGCTATGGAACAACTCGTCCTGGTAGGGATACAATAGGTAATCGTGGGATATGAGCTTAACGATTTTTTATTATTCCTTATAATACCAGAAAATAATCAGTTTCTGATAATAATTAACATGTTAATACAATTTTCTGCCTATTCTCAAATAAAAAGCCATCAGGAGAGTCATACGCTTGTTTCCTGTTTTATCCTATAAAAAATGTAGGTATAACTTTTTGGAATATTTTTAGACAATGCTCTAAATGACTAATATTGTTATTATTATTTTAAAGAAAGATACACATACCTCACTAGTAATGCTGTTTTTTGTGAACATCTAAAAAATTAAGAATATTTCACTAGTAGCCGTCAATAATGCGTAGTTTACGCTTACTATTAGTACTTAACTAAATTTTACCATTTTCACTTTATACTCGATTTGCTTAGTTAATAAGTAATTAAGTAAATTTTAACTTAAATTTAAGTTAGTATAAAAATTTATGTACACATATATAATTTAGCAAAGAGCGACAAACTAAAATTTAGTTGTATAAAGTAGTAGTACTTGTAAAATTTAATTAACTACTTTCAATGAAGTAGGTGTGTCAAGCATTAGGATGTAACGAAATTTAACTAGTAACTTAGTAACAAAATTGTATAATTACATGCATTAAGTCGCTTTTGGTTCAATAAATATATAAGACTTAATTTTCTTAAGGCAATTTTTTAAAATATCGTCGCGGCCATATCCCCGAAAAGGTAGGCAGAGGTAAGTACTTACATATGCACTCACGATTAGACGACTTACAAGGTCTAGGTCCCATGATCTGACAGATCGCCATATCGGGCTATCCAATCTCAATCTCAGATAACGTTTTGTTTTTTTTATAAACCGAAAAAGCTTATAAGAACAACAAGAAAAAGCTAATACATAACCTACCCGGAAATCGAACCAATCTCGTGCGTCATAGTTACTGACACCGACATTTAACTACGGAGGCGATTAAGTATTTATTAACTAGACACGTGTAAATCAGGCATAACGTGTTTTATCTGAGCTATTAGTTATCGCAGAATCACAAAACAATTATTATTCAAACTACACAGCATCAGTATTTTATTATCCAGTTATTTAATGGATAACAGAGTAATATATTGTGTTAGTTGATATTAACATATTTTCATTTTTTACTAAGTGCTGACATAAGTGATAATTTTACTTAATGACTTTTGTCTGAAATAAAATAAAATATTTTTAACTATATACCTACTGTGAGTTTCTTTTTTAGTTTTGTTATAATATTTGTGTATATGTTTTTTTAAAACTTTTATTGTTATTTTACATTACAAGCACATTATTAATTTGCTAAATGCTTTAAGGCTAACGCTTATTTTAAACTTTGCATGCACTTATTTAAAGATTACAAAATAATCGTCATACGAATTGAAATTCGATTTCCGAATCATTTGTAATTAAAATAAACAATGTGATTGGCTGACCGTATATCATATTGACGCATTATGATCCTCTGTTATAAGCCCCGGATGCGCAAACAAACATTAAAATATATAATAAGTATTTGAAACTATAAGTGAAATTCTTTGTTTTGCAAATTTCTCTTAGTCAATTTTATATAGTCAAAAACTCTATATTATATTCATTTTTATTTTGTTATGCATCCGAAGCTAATGATCATTTTAGAGTTAGTCTCATTCTACAATCATTAAGAATCATACGAATTACCATATAATTGTTGGTGGCCTAAAATCATGACGAATTATCAAAAACCGGCCAAGCGCGTGTCGGACTCGGATATTCAAAGAGTTCTGTATCGTATCTATTGTCTACAAAAACGATAAATAGCATCACGTTTTACCCATACAACTTCACTAATTATTTGAGGTGAGTATGGAACTAGAAATTCGGGGAATATTTCGAGCGACTAATTGTTGCCTTCCTGGCGATATAAATATGGATAACGACATCTATTGGTCAAGTCGAGTCACGCGTCGTATTTACTTTATTTATTCAATATTTCAATGCATCATCTGCCAAAAAATCGATTGCGTAATGCGTAATGAGAGACGTAAAGCGGTTTTTCACCCTTTGGGTAGGTATAGAGACCCAAAAAAAAACATCATAATCGATCTCTATTACTAATTCTAATTATCTACTTCCGTTTTTGTCGGTTGAAAATAAAAGGTTGAATTCGTCATGGCTCTAAGCTATTTGACGCAGTTTTTTTAAAAATAAGCAAAGGTTTATGATCCCTACATAATATATATTTTATGATCATAACATAAAAATATGAAAGTAACATAATCTAGGTGAGACCTGAGTGTCGGCATCAACTTGTCACTCTACAATGGCTAAACACTTAACTGGACAAATAATTATTTTAAAACCTTTATTGCAGTAATTACTTGTCACTTTAATAACGTTAGGGTTTTAATGTCATGTTTTTCTAGAAGTGTTATCTTTACCTGACGTCAAAAAGCAATTATTATTTTTTTAATTTGTTTTTTTTTTCGTATTTGTCCGAGTCTTGTGTAGAATACACTATCAGCCTATCTGCCTGGCAGCTCATGAGTGGCAAGCTTAGGATGAATGGTGGCAGAGTGTTGTGCAGCAACTTACCAAAATACGAATACATTACTTTATTTTTTCCTGCCGCCATAACGATAGACATTATCTTTCTTCATTTCCGTTCGATTTCGAATTAGGCTTAAGATCCCGGCCGTAAAACCGTGATTCCTCTAGACAAAACAATCTCTATAAAAGTTTCGACAAGAGAAAAAAATAGTAATTTTTAGTAACAAAAAAATATTTTGACAAAAATTACTGCAATATTTTTTTAATATTTTATATTTAAATTCAAGTTGTTGTTGCCACTTTTTTGACTCATTTCAAAATTAAAATAAGGTGTAGAATATTCTATAAATTGGCATTCTAAAACAAACAAAATTACCAAGGTGACGTTTTAAATAAGGCAGTAAAACATATCGTTTTTATGACAATCATTTTAAACGTTAAAGAAATTATAGGTATTTTAACAAAACTTTATTTATTTCTAAATTTTTAACTTTCAGAACATTTTTATATATTTTTAATACTATATTTCACATTGTGAGTTTGCTATATTACATATTTGTTAATGAATCAATAGGTATGTAACATTTCCCAATTAAAAGTTAATTAAAAATAATATATTATACAGATAACTCTGTATCACTAATATTGTTTCATATATTTATGGCCTTATTTATTTTAGCGTTTAATTTATTTTCTTTATTAGACATAATAATATAATAAATTTCACTTCATTTATTAAAATTACGTGATAATAAAACAAGTTACTTCAAAGATCTTAACAATATCATCGATTTTTGAAAATAAAAACCATTTCAATGTTTATACATAACTCTTAAATGTCAATATTCATATAAGTAAATGTACATTCAGATTTAAGTATATCTATCTAATATATGTATATATACGAAACTAAAGTTCATGGCTGAATGGTTTTAAAACCTGATTGTATTTTTATTGATTAAAACATACATTCTTTTATTTTTGACACAACAATTACTTTTTATAAAGGTCATCTTTCATTATACAACGCAAAACACAAAGTCATCACTAGGTGCATTGACCGCCCTGACGCACCAAAAAGCTTTAACACTAACGCAAGTAATAAGCCTTCAAAACTGACATAAGAAAATTAACATATTTATAAATAGACGGTAAATAACACGTGTTATTAAATGCCCTTTGAGCTAATATGGTAATTTCAGATTTTTAATCTATTGTTTTATAATAAACGTCTTAAAGTTAATACAAGATATTTTGCACTTTAACTTAAATATTTTTTACAAATTATTGTACTAAGCAATGATAATAATATATTAATAAAGAGTAACCGTATATATTAGTTAATGTTTTTAAACATAGTTTCAAATTCATGCAACTAATAAAGTTAAACTTCAATATCGCCATTTTCTAATTGCAAAACATAATGACATATGGTAGTGATGTAAAACACTGAATCATGCTAATGCTTAATTAGAAATTGCATTGGTTTTCAAGTGCGTCAACAGAATGTTCTGAGTTTATTATTTGAATAAAGAATATTCATAGACTTAGAAAACTTAATAAATAAGTAAGGTGATATTGAGCCTCTATCTAGTGTGTAGCGCTTGGGACTTTTATTATCGTTTAAATATCGCCGCGTATCAATATTTTTTTCTAAATGAAGTCATTACCTGAATGCTCTAACAGTGATGGTAAACTTTGTAAGGAAATCTGGATTCGTATATTCGAATTCGTTTCCTTCCTAAGTTGCAAACATCAGTCGGCTTTTTGTTAAAACTGGCTTCCTTGTCAAATAAAAGTCCGACCTTAATACCATCAGATATGAGAACGGGGTAAAGCTAAAACGTAGAAGAAAGTATACAATATCATTGAAAACTTTTTACCGATAATTCAAGTAATTAAGTAATTCGATAAATTTGAATTTTATTATTTTAGTAACATTTATTTGTGTTAAACTAATTTTTTGAAATGTCTTCAGCAATAAAAAACATTACGAACGTTAATGTAAAAAATAATATAAATTAAAAACAAATTCCAATATATATTTTTTTTTTTTTTATGGTAATGGAAGGCAAACAAACAGACGGATTTCCTGATGGTAAGAAATACACGTCGCCTATAGACACCAAAGGTGGAAATGGT
>DVZL01002567.1:0-15278 GCA_018236625.1 Lasaia peninsularis
TTTATAGCAACAGCTGGACACATTTTTAGTTATTCTCCTATAAGAGATGTTACTCCTTACCTATACCCTCCATAGTTACGTCGTAAACATCGTTTTGAGTCTGTACCTACCTTAAAGCTAATGGCCACATCAGAGCCTCTGTGACCTTATAGTTAGAGCTTTGGAATTTCATTCGAATTCAGGTTCGAATCCATTTTTACAAATAAATTTTTCCTAATTTTCTAAGTGAGTGTTTACTGGGAAGGGAAAATATCGTGAGAAAACCTGAGTTTGTGTATTCGTATTCGACGTACTCAAAAATTGCGGCTGGTTTCCCTTCTGACTTGTAGAGGTCAGGTGGCAGTCGCTCTGTCTAAGAATGAGTGCCCTTATCAAATCCCGACATGAAGGACGAAGGAGACCTAAGGACCAACAATTATTATAATATGTCTGCCCTTTACATGCCTTTCAATAGCTAAACCTTTTACACATGCTTTGTTCTACGACATCTATGTGTTTCTTGGGATGACTGGTTTTTATAGTTATTGGAATTGAGTTTTCGAGACAATAAGCTAATTGGTTTTCGCAAAACATAACTGTACTATTTTAGGGGGCTTTCCTGAAGTTTACTTGCAGTATTACAGGCATAAGTCTACTTTATATATTATGAGTTTAACTGAGCTGCTGTTTATGAGCGGCTTGAAATACATCGTGATACATCTCTTTCGTGTTTCACAAATTATTGGTTTTAATCAAATTTTGTGGATTAGCCTTTTGCGTACACAATTACAATGTAAAGTTTATATTTACAGTGAAATGGCAAAATCGATTATTACATAATTTTGAATTAAGTTACTTTAATTCTAAGCGTGCGATATGTAACCTCTGCCCGCGTTTTCGAATGGGCTTCTTTTTTTTTTATCTAACTAGCGATGGAATCGTCAAGTCTTTTTGCCATTGAAGGCATATCTTTACACTCAACTGTATATTAGATTGTGAAATAATTTTGTATGATATTGTTGCAGGGTCCGCTGATCAGCTACCTGCAGCTGTCCAAGCAGATCGGCGGCGACGTTGCGACGCACGCTAGTCTCGTCAACGATGCCTTCCAGTAAGTTTTTTTTGTTTTGTATTTACTATTCCGTAAAGCCCTATTAGCATACGACCACTTTTTGTCAATTCTTATAAATATATGGAAGTGACGATATTCATTAAACACAGGGCACAGCTTCGTTATATCCAGCAAGCGGCTGCTAGATCCAAGCCCTCGCAAGCCGAGGAGATGCAGCTGCTACAGCCCACTAGTGAGAAGATCTCATCAATCCAGCAGTTCCGGGAGAAGAACCGCGCTTCCCCATACTTCAACCACCTTTCCGCCATATCCGAGAGCATCCCAGCTCTCGGTTGGGTGGCCATCTCACCTACACCAGCTCCATACGTGAAGGAAATGAACGACGCCGGCCAGTTTTACACGAACCGCGTGTTGAAGGACTGGAAAGAGAAAGACAAGACCCACGTCGAATGGTGTCGCGCCTGGGTCCAGCTGCTGTCTGATCTGCAGGCGTACGTGAAGCAGTACCACACTACGGGGCTCGTTTGGTCTGGTAAGTCCATGTTCTATAGCTTATTTACAGTAAAGTGCGAGTCGGACTCGCGCTCGAAGGGTTCCGTGTCGTTATACATAAAAACGGCCATTTTTTGCCGAGTGCTTGTACGTTATCCCATAAAAAAATAAATGACGAAAAAAAATTGGAAAAAAAAGTAAAAAAGTACCTTTACGCCAATTATCCCCGAAGAGGTAGACAGAGGTGTGCTAGTATATCCACGACTCGTAATTCCAGCCTAGTCTTTTTTTATTTCTTTTGCAATTATTATATGTATGTTTCCATGTCTTATACCCTATACTAGAACACCCATGATTAGCCATGGTACTAGGTCCCATAATGTGTTAGGTGGCAATCATATCGCCACTTCGAGCACATTCCAATCCCGGGCAATGTAATGCTTACTCAGAATAATCTGAAAAACGTTTAAGAAATGTTGTTCAATTCCCAGAAGTGAACCCGAGACTCTACGCGGCTAACGGTCTTAACAGGCGACAGCCGTACCGTTACACCACAAAGGCGATAAAAAAATGTTTAAAACTCATAATGGATGTCCCAAGCGAAATTTTCTCTCATTAGTAGTCTCCTAGAAGTAATTGTTTCGGTAATGACATAGACGTTTATACTAATTAGCGACAAAAGCTACGTCTTCCACGAGCACCAATTACAAATCTTATGCAGTGGTTATTAGTCTCCTCGGCTTTTTCTAAGAATCTTTTCAAAAGCACTCAAGCTTAAACCCCCTCTCGTTAGGAGTTCGTCCTACTTTCTATCATTTTAAATTGAATCTAGAGGAACCATGCAAATGATGTTCTTTTAATAAATTAGTTTCTTTAGCAACTATTGGTATTTTTGAGGTGCTTATAAACTCACAAGTGATCAATAATTTTAAATCTACCGCCGGATTTAAATATTTATTTTTGTCTTTGAATTTTCATAATTTAAACTATTCCAAAATTGTAAAAATAATATATTTTATTATCGCCTCTGTGGTGTAACGGTACGGCTGTTGCCTGTACTGTTTCAGTCTGTGCGGCTGTTTATGTCTGTATGTAGACAGAAAGACATTTAGTAAAAAATGATTTCCTATTACATATATACACTCTAATTTTATTTATTTGTATAGGTAATTAAGCTCGCTATTAACCATCTGTGTGTAGAATACTACGAGCAAACCCCCGAATGCACATTGGTTAGGGATATTTACTTTATTAACTAAAACTTTAAGTTTAAAAAACTAAATCTCTTCTCTTACGTAAATCTACTTCTAGTTTTCTCTTATTACTTATTCTTGTCGCTTCGAGTATTAATTTACAAAGTTTTATTAAGTTTTCTTTTCCTCTATAAGTTTAATTCAAACGAATTTTTAATTTTTAAAAATCCGCCAAGTGCGAGTCGGAGTCGCCCATGAAGGATTCCTTACTATTAACCTGTAAAAATGGCAAAAAATAGCGTTTGTTATATGAAAGCTTTTTTGGTATAGTGGCAAACGAAATACACCTGTGAAATATTCAACTTTCTAGTAAGTAATCCTGATAGACAGGCAGTACCGTGGGTACGAAACCCCAAAAACAGTGGCACAATTTTGAATACGAAGATTATAAATACGAAAATTACTTATTTCAATTACTAAGGGATTACTTCGTTCAGAAATGAAATCTCATTTTGTGTGAAATTGCCTTCTAAACTCGTTCCGAGGTAATCTCCTGGCTCGTCACTGTTGAGCTGCAGGTAGATGAAGGAAATGTTTATCACTCGTTATACGCTATCTCTAGGACCATTATATCCGGTAAAAACGTTACCGTTTTGGGTTTTTTCGGCAACAGAAATACATCATCTGTGAAAATAGCGGCAACAGAAATACATCATCTGTAAAAAAACGGCAACAGAAATAGGTAATCCGTAAAAATAACGGCAACAGAAATACATTATCTTTGAAAAATAGCGGCAACAGAAATACATCATCTATGAAAAATACATCAATTTACTAGCTCTTACGGTTCATGAGATAGGTACAGCCTTATGACAGCAGACAGACGTGCAGATGAACATCGAAGTCACAGTAGTAGGGTCCAGTTTTTTACCGTTTTGTTACGGAACTCTAAAAAGCAGTATTGCAATGGGTTTATAGAAACAATTTATAATAAAGAAAGTAGGACGAACTCCTAACGAGACGGGGTTTAAGATTGAGTGCTTTTAAAATGAATCTTAGAAACAGCCGAGGAGACTAATAACCATTGCATAAGATTTGTTATTGGTACCCAAGGTATTTCGTTCAAAAATGATGTATCGTTTTGCGTGAAATTGCTTTCTAAACTCATTCCCCGCTAATCTCCGGACTCGTCACTGTTGAGCTGCAGATCCTTATCGCTATTACCGTTCTCAATTTTGTCTTGAAAAAATCAGATTTTTTTTTGCCAGTAAAAAAGTGTGTAAATGTTTAATACGAAATATTAACAATGAAGTTCTACCAAGTGCAACATGAATAATATACATCTGTTTTTTTTAAGGGAATTTGTCTAAGAAGACAGTAAGGACGCACTGAAAAGTTTTTCAACATAATGTCTTTTTGTCTCTTTGTTGCTCCAATTAAGATCTTGAAGTTTTTTTATGTTTTAGACTTCTAAATCCAAAAAAAATCGTTCTACCTATATACCCAAAGGAGTAGGCACGTCATTCGCACCGCTAAAGATTAGAACTGTCTACCCAAAGTAGCGTTTCCGTAGAAATACGACTTGGCTACCTTTAAAATAAGAGTGAATAAATTTCTTTTAGCTTAGTATTTATATATTCGACCCAAGGATCATTTTCGATCAGGTGAGATGTGGGTCATTGTTTTTGGCTTTCATATGTAAAACATATGCACCCACGATTAGCCGACGGCGGATCCAATCTCGGACAATTTTATTTTTCTCAGATTAACATTCATAATCACTACATAGTATAAAACAAAGTCGCTTTCTCTGTCCCTATATATATGGATGCTTAAATCTTTCTACGCAACGGATTTTGATGCGGTTTTGTTTAATAGATACGAGTGGCTCAAGAGGAAGGTTTTTATGTGTTTAACATGCATAGTATACCCGTGCGAAGCCGGGGCGGGTCGCTAGTAAACTATACACAGATGTCAAATGTGAAGATACATTGGAGGGACTATCAATTGAACATGGCCGACACAAAAAAGTCACGCTTATTAATATGGCCGGCGTCTCGAGATGGTAATCGAGGACGAGGTGAGGGCGGGTATCTCTCACACTCATCTGGGGGTCCCCCCCCGTCTGGGATACATTCGGGTACATCTGGCTGGGTGAGATTAGCTATCTATCAGGGGAAATTCGCATAAGTGGCCTATTGACCGTTTTATTTCTTATGGTTCCGTTTTTTAATTCACCAACTTTGTTTCGTTTTAATACAATATTCAGTTAGGGACCGTTCATTAATCACGTGATGTTTGGGAATTTTTTAAACCTTCCCCCCTCCCTTCACCACAAGATTAATGGACGGGGCTTGATGGTATTATAATAGTTGAAAAGGCGGTGGTACCAATCCGGGCGAGTCGTTGCAAAACTCTAACACCTAGCTTAGAACCAGCAGATGAACATAGTACTCGTGGTGATTACTATGATGTTGCGTTTTTATAAATTTATGTGTGCATATCAGGTGGGTCTACGTGTCTTTTTTATAGCCCTAAGTGCGGGCGGTGCGAAGTTTGCCGGGACAACTAGTTACGTTATTGATATCTATATCAAGGGATATTGTGTGGTAATCTATACATAACATGATATTTAACACGAAATAAAACCTGATATTATTTCATAATACATTATAAACCGCGCAGTATTATATGTATCAAAGATCACCACAAACGACACACTAGGAATTATAATCCACTACAGTTATTTAATACGACCACCGAATTATTCTTAATCAGCTTTCCGCCCACGGGTTCGGCCGAAAAAGCTGAGAATTTTTTCCGACTTATAATACTTATTGCGTTAAAACATATTCCCATTACAAAAAACAGACGAAAATCCTAATAAATACTCTTTTGGTATATCTATCTTGTAAACATACATATGCATTTAGTAAAAAGCGGTTATTTTAATATTACATACAGAAACTCCTATTTTATTTATTTGTGTAGATGGTATTATTTAGTCAAAATATAACCAGAAAATATATATGTTCTAAAAAGTTTAATAAAAAAACGTTTTTGTATTATTTGATTTGTCTCACAAGGCCCCTTAGGCTTTAAGTATCTCTTTCTTTTACTTGCGTTAAAAGAAGATAGCGATATAAAATAAGTTTAGTTGGAGCCGGCAATCAATTTTTCCTTAAAATTGTATTTTAGGTTAACACCGTATTTTATCGTATAATGGAGGCCGTAAAATGGGTGAATATTAATATTTATTGTCTGTGGGCTATCACCTCGGTGGTACTCACATTAAAATTTCAGTTATACCAGTGCGAGCATTTTAGAGATAAATCAATCTACAGTCGGCATTATATATACCTAGTCTAGTAATACCATATATGTATCTGATACAAATACCAAAATAATATTTTTTAGAATTTTAGTCTGTATATGTTTGAACCCGCTAATCTCTGAAACGGCTAGATCGATTTTCGGCTAGAAAGGCGGGGCTTTCACCGGCAGACAGCTGATGTAATAAGGAATGGCTTAGGCTACTTTTATTTTCATCATCATCATCATCATTTCAGCCGAAGGACGTCCACTGCTGATCATAGACTTCCCCCAACGACTTCTAATTGGATCAATTGAAGGCTTTTATTTTAGTAGTATATACAATAAAGAAAATAAGTAAAAACGCGGACTAAGTCACGGGCACAGCTAGGTATGAAATAAGCTATCATTATTAAAATCAAAATATGTATCATGTTTTATGACATAATTCAAAACTCTAAAATCTCGGATGTTTAGAAAAAAATCGACATTTTATTACAAGGAATAAAAATATAACAATATGTAATCATGTCACAAAATTACACTCGGTTCTTTCAAGATGGCTGCTTTTCGTGTTTAAGTGTAATTATTTGACCAATTTAATTAAAGGGTAGGTTCGTCAACTAATTCTCTCGGCAGCCATTATAAGACACTAATAAGTTAGTAATTACCTCTGGCGTAGTTTCGAATAATATGAATTTCTAACTTAATTCTATTTTTGAATATTGTTTGTACTTTCTACTCGGGAATACCGAGTATAATTTGCAAAGCTCTTAAGTTGCGACACTGTAAATAAGCTCAGAGACGGAAACGGTAAAAAAAACAGTGGATATAGTCATGTTTTGAATTAATAACTCCAAATCAAATGTTTCTTTCGAAGCGAATATAAAAACATACACTGAAAAAATATCGAGCGATATTTCGTTGCCTTTACTGCTATCTAAATATGGATAGCGACATCTAGTAGCTAGGTCAGGCCGTATATTATATGGGAGCCCCTTTAAATGTTTATTTTATTCTATACTAACTTCCTGCCTGCGGCTTCGCCTGCGTGAATTATTTCAATAACTTTCAAAGGGCAGAAATTTTTCCGACTTACCTTACGACTTACTTATTAACTTACCGCGTAAAACAATATCTTTAATGGAGCTGTTTAAAAATGTTCTTTCTCAAGGTCAACTAACTCTGTCTTTGTACAAAATTTCGTGAAAATCAGTTCAGTTGTTTAGGCGTGAAAGCGTAACAGACGGGCAGACAAAGTTATTTCGTATTTATAATAATATTAGTAGGGTAAGAGGGATAGTAGGGATTTTAGTATTTGTTGATATGTAACTTATTTCTCCTAAGTGATTAATATTGTTAATTTTAGTGCCTCAGTGACCTAGTGGTACGCGCTTCGGACTTCCATTCCCCTAGTCCAGATTCGAACCCCGCCATGTACCAATGGGTTTTTCTAATTTATGTACATTTTCTGAGAGCTTTTACGGTGAAGGAAAACATCGTGAGGAAACACGGATGCTTTGAATTCGACCTAATCTAGGTTTGGGTCTAGTTTCCTCTGTGGGTTGTAAAGGTCAGATGGCAGTCGCTTTGCGTAAAAACTGGTGTCCCAGTCAAATTTCTTAGATTATAGGCGACCCAAATATCATCTGATATAATACGGGATATGGCTAAGATGAAGACGAATATTGTTAATTTTAGATAAATAAATAATAAATATCTTAAACCGTAATATAAGACATAGAGCATTTAGTAGACATCAAATGCATGGTTTCCATGAAACTAGGACCGCATATATTATTCAAAGTCCATATACCGTGGGAAAGCGACCCGCTGGCTGACTGCACATACAATATTAGTACTGCAATCTGGATGTTTCCAACCACTGAAAACTTTATGTTTGACGCTTAATTAACAAAACTTTCTGGAATCGACAATGTTACGAAGTTACGATTTGAGCGGTAATACGTACACCGAATATGTTATTTATAACTAGCTGTGCTCGCGACTTAGTCCGCGTTTTTATTTGATTAAATTATTTTATATATTTCTAAAACAAAATTCTAAGATAAAAGTAGCCTAAGCGTTCCTTATTACATCAGCTATCTGCCAGTGAAAGTTTCGTCAAAATCGGTCTAGCCGTTCCAGAGATTAAAGAGTACAAACATAAAGATGAAAATTCTAAAAAATGTTGTTTTAGTATATTATGTTGCTTATACATATGCATTTAGTAAGAAGCGGTTGTTATAACAATACATTTATGATTTTCTCTGATTTTATAAAAATACTAGCTGTCACGGCGTACTTCGTACCCCCCACACTTAGGGGTATGAAAAATAGATGTGCACTGACTCTCAGACCTACCCGATATGTACACAAAGTTCCATGAGAACGGAACTAGATAAAAAGTATTCCATGTCCGTCTCCTAGTTCTAAGCTACCCCTTCAATTTTCATCCAAATCGGTTCAGCCGTTCTTGAGTTATAATGTAATTTCCGTATAGGGTTAGATGGCCGGTTTCAGGTTTGGTTCCCGAAGGGTTGGACAGAGGTAAATATGCACTCACATTTGGCGGACCTGTCACAAGATTATGTTTTTCAGTTGAACTAAAGAAACACATAAAACAAGTTTTATTAACCGGGAATCGAAACCGAGGCTTCGTGCGTCAGGTAGGACATAGACTGCATACAATCGATGCTCTAACGAGAGGAAAAATATGATTATTTCAATTGAGTAGTTAGGATAAAATTAATGATTAGATGAAGTTTTAATTGAATTTTTTAGAGCGTTTTTATGCTCCAATGTAATTTAATTATTATTGCTTAATTGAATGTAAATTTAATTAAAATCGCTTCATTATATTTGCAACGCTGAATTGCTTATTGAAACTTTGCGCTACGGTCGGTGCGGGATGCTTGTGATCCTCGCAAGGTTTTAAATAAGCTATTTAAATAAATCACTGTGTTATATGTGCAGTAAAATATTTTAACTCAATTTGAAATTATCAAACCAAGAACTTTATTTATAAGTTCTTGGTTTGATTAGTCAGATTTTAGTTCATCTTTCTGTTTCTCCCGGCTTATCTATGTAACAGCTGGACCGATTGTGACGGGATTTTAATTGGCAGATAGAAGATGTAATTAGGAGTCACTTAGGCTACTTTTACGTAATTAAATTCAAACGCGGACGATGTCACGGGACCAGTTAGTACTTTCATATTATGCGTATTAAAGCTTTTATTTTATAGAACCTTCAGTTTAATAATGTAGTTTGGTAGATATTTTAAAACCAGAATTTCTAGTTTAATCTATGAGATATAACTTATTTTGTGATTATCCTTATTAATGTCAATGAACTGCATAAGGAGGAGCTTCAGTCGGCTCGTGATGACGTCTGGAGAAATTATGTAAATGTCTGACGCAGCCATGTTTAAACTTGTTTTATTGTTTAAATCTAATATATAAAATTTCCATGTCACAATGTTAGTTACCGTATTCCTCCGAAACGGCTTGACCGATTTTAACCAAATTTTATATGCGTATTTAATAGGTTTGAGAATCGGCTACAATCTGTTCTCCATACCTCTAAGTGATAAGGGAAGGAGGGTTCTGTGCCTTTGTATAACACGCTTATTAGATTGCTAAAAAATTGTCTACGGGTTTGGCTATGATGAATTTAAACGGTATTAACTCTTTTAAATTGTAGAACCTGGGCGACCGAGCTTGGTTCGGTTTTCACCTTTTTTGAAAAAAATGCCATCTGACGGTAAGTCTATGAAACCGGAGTCGGTGTTATGTTACAGAAAGTGCTACCGACAGAGTTGTAAATTTTCGCAATTTTTATAAGACCTAGACCTATCTAGAATAATAATAATAATAATACCTTTTTTAATACCCTAAAATACCTGGGTACCAAATTTCAGCGATATCGTTAGAGCTGTTTCCGAGATCGCCGGAATAAATAAATATACATTCACAATCTTTCCAGCCGTTTTTATAGACAATAAACACGTTACGGAACCCTTCGTTCGCAAGTCCGACTCACACTTGGCCGGTTTTTAGTATCTCATTCGAATACCACGCTCAAAACATTACCCGAGGCCATTGAGTCGATGCTGCAGATGACTTACTAAATTTTTCCTTATGATTAATGGTTATCATGCTACGAAAGGGATTTTAATATTGTATAAAAAACAAGCTGTAATAACTCTTTTTATTGGTTTTTTATTTTATTTTAGCTATTACGGTTTATGAGATACAGCCTGGTGACAGACCGACGAACGGACAACAAAGTCTTAGTAATAGGATAACGTTTTTACGGGATCAATTTTTTATGGGATAAGACAGCGAACAAGCACACCTGGCCTATAGGCACCATAGATGTTGTAGGTCGGGCTATTAGACCTGATGTCCAAGTCTACCGGCTACTCTAGCGTCTGGACCGGGACACGACAGTGTCATCGCGGCAGGACTAGGTAAGGTGGTGGATCCCTACCCTGGCGAGTTGCTGCACAACACTCTACCACCAGTGGAAATATTGGAAGTGACCTAATTAACCTATGCTCGCTTCTCAAGAGCTGCCTGGTAGTGAGGCAGATGGTCTATTCTATACAGGGGACCCAGAACAACAAGGGGGAAGATATGTTTCTAATCGCAAAATTCTAGAACGGCTAAAGCGATTTAGGAGACATCATCATCATTACAAACTTTTTTCACCCAATGTGAGAAATGCATGTCGCAAAATTACCACACTATCTGCATTATTCGAATTCTGCGACAATACTTTTTTTTCGAATAATTAATTCATTGCTAACACCATGGTTTTGTACAGCTTATTTACACTTTTTTTTATAGATACTTAGTTTTAATCATCTAACTAAGACGACTGCGATATATCTAAAGGGTTTGGCATTTTTTAATTCTCCCAACTACATGCCTTTATAAGCAGTACAAAGAGAAGTGAAATACTTTTAAATTATAGTACTAAATATAAGAGCATTCTGATTTAGATTAAAATAAAAAGCTTTAGCGACTTTAAGATTATTAGAGACCATTTCGAAATCTCGTATTTGAGACCATAAGATCATTTTAATGGATCATATAAACTGAGAGCACGCTCCGATGGCATGTGGAGAGAATGAAGGACGAAAGATTGATAAAGCAGATATACAATGCGAATGTGGATGGATGTAGGTATCCGGGGAGACATAGGTTGACATTCCACGACCAAATAGCTCGCGTATTATCCGAGGGTGGTGTCAAGAGTCTTCGAAACGGGCGTGTATGCATGAAGAGATAATGGATGTATGTGGAGGAAGCTAGGCAGGCGTGTAGGGATTGTGACGTTTGGCACTCGATACTCTCTGCCTACTCCACAGGGGATCAGGCGTGATGCTATGAATGTATGTATATAAACCGAGCGCGCTTCGGAATTCCGTTTCGGTAGTTCTGGTTCGAAGCCCGCCATGTACCAATGAATTCTTCTAACTTATTACCTCTATCTACACTTTCGCGGATATGGGCGTGACAATGTTAATTATTTTTTTTTATTTTCATAGGCAAGGGTGCGGGCGCTCCTCCCCCTCCACCGCCTGGTGGTCTACCACCACCACCACCGCTGCCGGAGGCGGACTTCGCCAATATGACCGTCGACGACCGAAGCGCTCTATTTGCAGAGATCAACAAAGGGGAAGCTATTACAAGCAGTAAGATGAACATTACTATACACTGTCATATCGGTACCGACTGTGACGTGAATCGTTTAAACTTATCTCATGTGTAAAATAGAATAAACCGGCCAAGAGCAACTTGGACTCTTGCATGTAAAGTTCCGTACTATTATCTGTAAGAACGATAAAAATCACATTTGTCGTATTGGAGCATCGTATATTTATTGTAATCTGTTGTTATATATGTCAGAAATACTTATATCATCTGTAACTAATTAGCTTTCGCGATTCATGACATACAGTCTGGTGATAGACAGATAGATAAACGGACAGCGGCTTTTACCCTTTTGATACGGAACCCCAAAAACTTGGGATTAATAAAAGAAGCTTTAGTAGGTAATCGATAAGTATTGAGATTGCGGGCCAATACTCTACAGTCTTAGAAAATTCCTCTCGTAAGCTCTGAATCTATAGAGCCGACAAACTCAATACTCGGCACGTGCGTGTAATATGATATTAGTTAACGATCAGAAGTCCGTAATATTTTATTATTATATATAATATGGCTTTGATTTTTCTCTCACAAAAAGTATAAAACCAGCCTAGAGTAGGGCTCGCGTTCTAAGGGTTTCGTACGATCTATTCTATACAAATAAATAAAATTGAAGTGTCTATGTAATATTCAAATTACCGCTTTTGACTAAATGCATATGTACAATTTACAAGGTACATCAAAATATTTTTAAAATTTTTGTCTGTCTGTCTTTCTGTTTGTTCCCGCTAATTTCTGAAACGGCTGGACGTATTTTGACGGGACTTTCACTGGCAGATAGCTAATGTGATGAGGAACGGCTTAGGCTACCTTTATTTTAGAATTTTATTTCAGAAATGCATAAAATAAAATGATTAAACAAAAACGCGGATAAAGTCGGGAGCACAGAGTATATTTAATTTTGTTTTTAGTATTTTTGGTTATAGTGGCAATGGATATGTCATCTGTGAAAATTTCAACTTTCTAGTTATTGCGGTTTACGAGATACTGGTGGAATTATATTTTTGTAGAAAAAAACTAGTGTGTGCCGTTTTTTATGGTCTATGAAAGCCAGTTGATATTTCTATCGTTTTACGATGGTGTGCTAAAATATCATATTAGGCTAAATGCGTATTTTATTAGGTTTGCCATTTATGTGTCCGCGGGAGAGAAGGGCACTTAAGGTCAGTTGGTTCGTTATTTTCATATTGTGAGGTTGAATATCGAAGGACATTATAATAATATTTTTATCGTTGTTGTGGTCTAGAGGTTAGTTGCCCTAGAGGGCGTTTTAGCGTTTATAAAGTAGAAGGCTTAAAAGCTGACCCACTGACTGTTAAGCCATTAAAACATATAAGGCGATCTGTCTTTAAATAGAGATTTCATTAATTCTCCTGAAGAAATATCTTATTTCGTAAGATATATCTAGGTTCAGAGGTGTTTTTTTGTAAATATATCCTTACTAATATAATAAATGCGAAAGTAAGTCTGTCTGTCTGTAACGTCTAAACCCCAACCGATTTTGATAAAATATAGTATGAAGATAAAACTAAACTTAGGAAAAAAATAGGCTACTTTTGAACTACACAAAAGAGTGTATATTATTTCACTACATAAAAGAGTGTATGTTCTTACGCAATAAGTAAGATGGAAACATTTCTGCCCTTTGAAAGTTATCTGTGGGTTAAAATAATTCATGCGGACGAAGCCGCCTAGATTACATAATAAAAAATTTGTAGTTTATTTTTCTGTAGTTTTACTGTTTTTATATTTTTAAAAAATAATAGCATTCGTAACATAAAACCTTAATTTACTTGTAGATACTCTTGCTACTCGACCTCCGACGTATTTTTGAATATTGATGTTCACATGTACTTGATATTTTTTGTCAACTTGAGTTTTCCTTATTTGTCGTACGAATGTGAAAGGATTGCGATCCCAAATATTTTACTAGAAATGGTGTTTTCCGATTGTTGTGACTTGGCCCGCTTCCAGTAAAATGTTAATGTGTATTTCAATATTTTTTTCATATACTTGATCTATTGACTTTCTTGTTATTTGATGTTAGTAGCTGCTTGAGTGCCCGGGTTTAAATCTCGAGCATATCTCGAAGATGGACACACGAAATCATTTTAAAACAAGTAATAAAAAGGGCTGAAAATCGGAAACGTTCACAAAAATAAAAATTTTACCATTATCTAAGAAATAATGTAGCAAGTGTTATGTTATTTTGGCAACGCATAAACGCATAACATAAACGCATCACAGGGTGTAAGTTTTTCGTTTTTTTTTTCAATATTCTATTAGCAAGTTTCAACGTACTACTCGATAACTTCTGTTCCCGATAATTAATGTTAGTATTTCAGGTTTGACAAATTGTGTAAATTTTAAACGTTAGTAATATTCTATAGATATAGCCGCATCTTCGTTCGCGTTTTTATTTAATTACTTAATATTATACATTGCTGAAATAAAATTCTAAGCTATATTACATAAGCTATCTGCCAGTGAAAGTCCCGTCAAAATCGGTCTAGCCGTTTCAGATATTACAGAGATTAGCGCGTACAAACAGACTGACAAAAATTTAAAAAAAACACCATTTCGGTATAATATGTATCTTGTAAACTTCCCTATCATTTAGAAAAAAAGTGGTAATTTTAATATTATGTACAGACATTCCAAGTTTATTTATTTGTATTGTAGTATATGTCTATAAACGGTGTGCTCTGATCAAAGAAATAGTTATTTTTAACATAAGTTTTTGTTTTGTTTAAGGATTAGATATTTACCGCTTTGTAGACAGGTGCAACATCAAAGTATTACCGTTAACGTCTTTGAGGCGATGTTGTTTAGTCTTGTGCGTTCTAGTGTTAATTACCCAGCTACACGTCATACACACTAATAGTTCTCAGGCGAACCTTTATTAGAAACACTAGTCTGCGCATGCGGCTTCACCCGCTTTTATTTACATATTAGATGTTAGGACTTTCATTTCGGCAGTGGTCAAGATGCTGCCCTCTAGAGGCAGGCGGCAGGCCAACAATAGGCAATATGCATGTGATTTTGAAATCGCCGAAAAAAATAAGATGTAATCTTTATTGCTAAAATATACTCACATATACATTTTTGACAATATTCAAGTTTTTATTAATAAAATTAATTCTTTAAAAATAGTATTTTTCGAAATTCCTTCGCAAATTTCAAAAACGCAACGCCATTGTTGTTGACAAATTATTGTTTTCACTTCTCAGTGGACGGTGACGTCACAAATAAGCACGCTAAAATGACATCTGAAAATAATGATAATTTGGATAATTTTTGTTTGGCTTATTTATTACTTTTTTGTAAGTATTGACGAAATATAGCAGATCTCGTGTATCTTTTTTTGATTGCCCAGAACTTGTTGATAAAATTAAGCTTAATATACCGATAAAAGTAACCAGATTGAATACATCTTTGTTCGTTCCTTCAGTGTCGACTAATTATAGGCAGAACTCGTATCTTTGGCGAGCAAGTGATGATTTTAATAAG
>DVZL01002568.1:0-15277 GCA_018236625.1 Lasaia peninsularis
GCGTTAAGAATGCTATGTGTCATCGTTTTCATGGCCCATTATTCAATCAAATCACTCACATTTTGAAAGTCATCTTTGTTGACCATTTGAAGTTATTATTTCAAACGAAACGGTTGTTTTTCTGAATATCTTCACCCCGATGATGGCATTCTTAACGCGGGCGCATAATGGTCATCATATTATATAATGATGTGCTAGAAAAGTAATGACAGCATAATATTATGATAATGATACATTGTCACAATACAAAAAGTCATAACCCAAATAATTTGTCGCAAACGCATGTTTTGGACGCACCATAAACATTAAACATTATGGTTTATATGAAAAATAATAGACAAAAAATGTTTAAGAGTTTGAATTTATTTATATATAACATTTATCGTAAGCATGCAGTATGTATTTGTTTTATATTTTATAAGTTATGCACTTTTTTAATAAAACTTTCTTTCTGCCCATGGGCATACATTACCTGCCACTAGGTTAAACGAATTTATCACTTTTCGACACTGTCGAGCAGTATAATACTCACTTTGGGTAGTAAAAATTAAAACATTTGATTCTTTTGAGACTTTTCTGTCTAAGAGATATATTATGCTATAGTTTGTCGAGTAAATTATATATATTTTACTATTCCGTAATTTGTAACTCTTGAAGATGATTTTAACATGTTTTAAATTTTAACTTTTTAAAAATTTCCGCTTTATTTCAAAAATGTATGCGAATCCTTGATTAATCAAAAATCTCAGTTTAAGATCCCACGCAGGGCCAAGACGACATTTAATAAAAAATAAAGTTAGGTTGACTGAGAAGTTGATCGTGGGTTATTTGACCAGGAGTCTGGCTGTGGAATCTTGAACTTATTGCATCTGGTCAAAAAATCTAATTTGTTATTTTCATATAACCTATATAACAATATAAAAGAACATTATCTTTTTAATTTCAACTCAGAATTATTCTGTCTGAATAATATAACCACTTTAACTTTTCAATAAAATACAAATTATCCACATTTTTTAGCATGGTTAGATGTACCAACAAACCAGTTTTTTTTTAAATTTTCTCTATAAAGTATTTCATATAACAAATCTTTGAAAATTCTTAAAATACATTATAGTAAGTAAATACGGCCAAGTTGTACCTATCGTTTAAATTATGTTAGCACTATCTTATATACTACTATGTACAACTACGAATACTGATTGTACTTATGTATTATGTACATCTGAGTATTACAATATTTCATACATGCCGGTAACTTCGCCACTAAAACGTGCCAAAGTTTTCTAATTGACCAATATATACTAAATAGGTCTATCTATTTCTTTCATAACTTATCCCATACTTCTTTGAAATATGCCAAATGTTTTCGCTTAGTCAAGAAAGTGCAGGTGCCTGCATCTCTACTGACAAACAATATTAGCAAACCGAGCTATAAGTAGTACGTTTGCGTTAAGAATGCACCCGCTGGCCTATTAACCAATCAAATCACTTATAAATATAAAATCAAGTTCACAGTGATCAGTTGAAGTGATTCATTTAAAGGAAATGGTTGTGTCCTGTGTGGTTGTGTAATAATAATAATTCCAATAATACACATTTACCCTGACGACACACTGCATTCTTAACGAGAACGCTATACCTACTAGATTTATTCCTAACATTTTTTATAAGAAAACGTTTTCAAGTGGGCTTCTAGTTTGTGAAAATTGTAGGTATTACTTAGTTGACACAAAGATAATATCTAAAAGAAAAGTTTTTGTAAAGTCGTCTTGTTGAAAAATGTTATAGTTATGAATTTAAGCTTTAAATCATAATATGAACTAAGGTCGTTAATGTTTGCCAAAAATCATTCCAACGCTTTCGTAAAAAAACTAGAGAAAATGCGCTCTAAACACAGTATGCCTAATGTCTGACTCTGACTTATGTAATGGAAAGGATTACAACATTGCATGGAAGTTTGAATCAAAATATTGAAATATTCAAAATAATAATAAGGAGTCGTAAATATGAATATAATTAATGACGTCTAGTTTTATTATTACCGTTTGGACGTGCGAAAAAATATATTGATCCTATTGTGAGAGATGTTTAACATTTAACAGATTGTTGGTTACCAGTGTCTCCAGATGATTGTTGGTTACCAGTGTCATTAGCTTCATGATTTTGATCCTCTCAAAACATTTGCAATACGTCGTTTAGGAATAATGATAAAAATATATTAGCCTCGCATCATAGCCTCTTTTACTTAAATAAACTATATTAATAACTAACTTTAAGAATAACATTTAATTATAAGGGCATATTAAACTATTTTCCTCACCTAAATGACTGTAGGTAGGTATATTTTAACTTGTTGACTATGGTTTCAAATGCTCTTAATAATATGGTCTATGATAAATTAAAATAACTTATTTCTCCTAAAGTTATTTAACCAAATTTCTATTTTATTTTGTACAATATACAAGAACTAATAAGGCACAAGATGATAAAGCTTATGGTTATTATATATGATTTTTATTGGTTCAATGACAAGATTAATAATTTTAAACTTACTGGTCATGACTTCAATAAAAATGGCGTACACGTCAAAAACATTGGAAATCTGGTAGTTCTGCTGCCACTAACTGAAGTTATTGCTATCTTCTTTCAACGCAAGTAAAAGAAAGAGACAAAAGACTTTTGGTCAAATTAGTTTGTAATTGACGTTTCAACAGACGTTTAGTCTATTTACCTCTGTTGAAAAGCCGCACAAGTTATTTATTAATTTAGGTGTACTAATTGAGTGGTCTGACTAATTTGACGTGATTAAAATGATTTATGTTTTTCGTTTTTTATTTCAAATGTTAGCATATACTTAAAAGTGCAGCAGAATTACCAGCGTCATGGTGTCTACAATGTAGCTAAAAGTAATATATGGAGATTATTGTCCTAAGAACGATCCGCCCAGAATTTGTAGTATTGCTAACTCTTTCTAAACTGGACAAGTTAAAATAAACCGGCCTTGTGAGAGCGAGATAGCAGGCCCTATGCGATGTTTAATATTGCGAACAGGTCGTTGTTAAGAGTGTAACCTCCAGACAGTTATTTATGGAGTCTAATGACGTTATTACAGTTATTACATATGGATCACAGAGTAAAAATTCTAGGAGACGTCCAATAGCAAACAAATTCATGATATTTAGGTAAGTATAAGTTAAAATAAGGTTGTCGTGGGTTACTTTTGTATAAGCAAGTGCGTTTTTAGAAAAAGAAATATTATTAAAAAAATTCTTAGTTGCTAGTTGCTGTTGCTTGATATGGGGCAAGAAAATCAAATTGTTCATAGATAGTAAAGTGAGTTCGTATATAGACTTTGGTTTAAAGTTCACTGTTTCACATGAAATACGATCAACGTGTTCACGACACTGGATAAGTCCAAAGTAAGTTGGTGTTTGATTCTATGACATCAGATACGAGTCAAACAATATGGTGCTGATATTCCAGGCTTTATTGAGGGTTCACTGTGACACCCAGAAGTCCTAGTCCTTGTGAAGAATTGACATGTGAGACTAGATTAAGTCCATTCGCCTGTTAAACGGGTTTCATGATCCAGTCCATTGGTGTTTGGTGTCTTCATTGAGACACCGGACATGAATCTAACAGAACGTTGTGCAGAGATTCCATGGCGGTCCAATCTCGCTTGTCCTCACCTACCATGAAGTCTTTAATACAGCCTTTGAAGTTTTCTCTCCCGTCAGCCAGTTCTAGTGCACCTTCTGAAAAACACATGATGTCACCGAATATATTATTTTATAGGATATGACAGCGAACAGGCACACGGGTCTCCATGGTAAGAGACAACCGCTGCCTACAGACACCATAGATGTTGTAGGTGCGCCGCTGCCTCTGATCGGGCTGTTAAACCTTATGTGTAGGTCTACCAGCTACCCTTCCTTTCACATCGGAAAATAACAATGTCATTATGGCGGCAGGAATAGGTAAGGCGATGAATCCCTATCCGGGCGAGTTGCTGCACAGCACTCTAACATCAGTGGTCTTGTTGATGTTGACCCAGTTAACCTATGTTCGCCTCTTACAAGCTGCATGTTAGGAAGACAGTTGGTCTATTCTACACAGAGGACTCGGACCAACACGGGATCGGGAGGGGGGGTTATTTAAGTCTTTAGTCTAAATTTTTATAGTATAGCTGTATCTGTAGTAATCTGATGTATATTTGTGTAATACTGGAATTAGGGGAAGTGTACACGAAGTTACCTTTTTGATATTTTATCATCATCTTACATACATCGACTTTTCAACTTTTAAATATCGACATTTGGTGCTTGGGTGGGATTAATAGTAATAAGTGACGAAGACTATAGCCTGGGAATGGGATCCGTGATATCAGACTATGAAGTTAAAAGTAATATCAGGTGATGACATCACTAAAACGACACTCATTCATGTGTCGGACTTACGTCACGATCGGTGACAGGGCGTGTACTGACCTGGCAGGCCGGCGACGTAGAGCGCCCGCTCGGTGGGGGGCGGCGCGGGCAGCAGCGCGGGCGGCGCCTGGTCGGCGGGCGCGGCGTCCACCGCCAGGGCGGGCCGCCGCCACAGGCGCGCCGCCGCCGCGTGCCAGCCGCCCCCGCACGCCTGCCCGCCCGACAACACCGCGCCCCCGCCCGCGCCCCCGCCGCCGCTCGACAGCACCACCTCGACACGAATTACTCATATTATAAAATATCTTTACGCCCATTATTCACGAAGAAGTAGGCAGAGGTGTGCTAGTATATTCACGAATCGTAAGTTAAGTAGATTTACTAGAACATCCACGATTAGCCAAGGTACCTGATGTGATAGATGGCAAGCGTGGCGTGGCAAGTGGCGATACCACTTCGGGCACATTCCAATCCCAGGAAATGTAATGCTTACTCAGAATAAACTTAAAACATTAAAAAAAAGTTGTCCGACCTGAGATCCTACACGGCCAACGGTCTTAACAGGCGACAGCCGTAACATTACAACACACACTCATATTTAAAAATAAATATGATCTCACCCGTAACCCCGAAAGGGTAATTAGAGGTACATAAGTACCCATGATTAAACGACGATATTGAGTCCCATGATGTGACAAATGGTATGTCCGTTATGTCTAATCGCGGACAACGTTATATTTTCAGATAAACTGAAGAATTGTATAGCAGAAAGTTTTCAAACCCGGGAATCGAGCTCAGGACCTCTTGCGTAAAAGTCGGACTTTTGACATTACTCGAATAAGACATGATAAAATACTGCAACATTATAAGTACCAATAAATAAAATTTGAGTGTCTGTATGTAATATAAAAATTTTTACTAAATACCGCTTTTTACTAAATGCATGTATGTTTACCAAAATAGTAATTTTTAGATGTTTTGTCTATCTCTTTGTTTGTACGAGTACAAACGGCTGGGCCGATTTTGACGGGATTTTCACTGGCAGACTATAAAATAGCTAGTTCAGGTAGTTAAATGAATATAACACAAGATGTAATCTCACCACCCCATCCTTCAGCTCCAGCACGATCCCGCCGCCCGCGAGCAGGACGCCGTTGGGCGCGTGCGGACGGAACTTGAACTTCACTTCCACCTCCTCCGCCTCCTCACTCCACCAGGTGCTGGACCACACGGCGTATGCGTCACCTGGAGCGGTTGCCAATATTACACGATATAATAAATCAATATATATTACATTTCCTAATTTCTTTGATATTTCACTCTCTTATCTGGCAGCTCTATAGAAAGGGGTTGCAAATTAAATGTATCTATATAAAAATCAATTTTATTTGCTATATCGCTAAAACTCGAGAACGTCTCAACTAATGTAAGTTATTTGTGTAAATACCGGCAAAATAAGCGCCTCTTTCGATGTGCGGGAAGCACTGCCCAACGGCGGTGTGGGACCGCGCGTCTCCCACCAGGTCCTCCTGTCTTCCGTTAACAATCACTCGCCGAATGCAACCCACGAACCCGCCTACACGGAGAATCTGGAACATTATTGTCACTATTTTTATCTAATTGCAAGGCAAAGCAGTGTTAAAATTTGAAAATGCCATTACACCACTATTTCTAACAATATTTCTTTTGAGACTTGCAAATTATATCGCTCATGAAGTTAAAGATTATATCTGGAGTTTATACTCCTAACAAAGACCTGTCTCCAATATTAAACATCTATATAATTTTCATTGGGCCGACTATCTTACTCTTACTAATGCGGGAAACCAAAAATTTGTAAACCATTTATTTTCTAAGTTCAATGACACTTAATTTAATACAGTGCCATCTAGGGAAATGTTGATGAAGCTTTTTGAAATCTCCACAGAAAAAAAAGTAAAATCAGAGAGGCCTCTATTTAAACCCTAATGTTTATCTATAAAAAAATTTATGCTATGCAAATCCCAAATGTTTAAGTGGCAAAAGCTTTCTTCCCATGGTTCTCACTCAAGGATCTCATCGCTGGTAACAAAACCATGTCATGGATCTCACGTGTTATATTAACAGTCTTCGAGTACAATGCGTTCTTATCTATAGGCGTCGTTTTTAAAAAGATTCGTTTCGAGAAGATGATTATTTTAGACACAAGTGCATCAGAGTAGTTCTGCGTTTTTATGATTGTCTGGTACTTTGATTCATTGCTGATTTTTCTACTCTTTTGTGTTAACCTATGAGCCTATAGTGTTTGGATAGAGAGGGGTGAGAAGTGATTTGGTGGTGTGTACCTGTGGTGGTAGTGCGGCGAGAGTAGGTGGTAGGCCTCCGACCAGCAGACGCGCGGCGCGGGCGGCGGGCGGCGCGCGGGCCACGGCGGCCCCCGCCCCGCTGCGGAGCACCACGCGCCGCCGGGACACGCGCACGGACACCTGCACGCATTAACACAACTCAGCAATTCAAACTATTCATCAATTGATAACAAACTTTTTGTTAATGACGCTTTTGAATATATTTTGAAAAACTAGGTGGCGTTGGTAAAATTTAAATTACGCAAGCATTTAGCTTAGTTATATTGCATTTAACAATTTACCAACACCACATAGTGAGTTCTCAGCCCTGAATTATTAGGCTTAGTGTACGTACAACACTGGTCAATAAAGGTCAAGACACACCAATGGTCTTTTATTAGCACCTTGGGAGTGTTCACATCATGGGCAGGGTTGGGCTCCGAGATCAACTGTCCTGGGTCAAGTATAGTTCAGCCTAGTTCTGACAATGGTGCTTATGACTTGTACTAGTATCGCTTAGTAGCTCGAGATCAGTTCGTTCGAATTGAAGCAACAGATAAAAATAATTCATGTATTATACAACACGAATTCATATAAGGTGAAGTGGGTGCAAGGAGTCCCCTCGCCGCAGAGATTATGGCGGGTGTCATCAAATATGCATAAAAGCGGTAAAATGCCACATTTAACCGCTCCCCGACGCCTCGACGTTGTCACCTGCCTGCCTCAGCCACTCAGCCACAATTCGTGTCTCCAGACAGATGCTCAGACGTTAGTAATTAAAAATTGCCACTGTCTCATAAATTTACATGATCGCACGTGACAACGTTTAGCTTTGTTTCTGTACTTAAGATAACGATATGGTCTCATTAGTTTCATCGCTGAAGTTCAGCGGATTTAACATGATTATAAAAAACGGAAAGGTTACAAATGAATTAAGTGTCTGTTAGGACTTTAAATATATGGTGGTTAATATTTATAATATTTGTTTACCTTAAAATTGAACTTTTTTACGTAGGTACATTATAATATTTCTAATATTTTTAAGTTAAAGTTAGTAGTAGCTAGGGTAACTTGTTTGCTTTAGACGCACTATTTCTTTGATGTCAGGCAAGGAATATTTTCAATCACTAGGCTTTGCTTTTCTTTTTTTTATACTTTCTACAGAGGTATTCATTTATAATAAGCTATACCGGCGAACTTCGTACCACCAGCACTTAAGGAATAAAAATTGCATCGCAATCAAAATTATGAAAAAAAAACTTAACTTTTAAATTTAACTTAATTTCGGAAGGACTTTTTATTTTTGAATTTCAGGACGAACTCCAAATATATAACAGGTAAGCATAGATTATAAAATACTAAGAGGAAGAGAAATTGTTTTTTTTACTATATTCCTTGATTTTTTTTATCTTTGCTCACCTTTTAAATCTTTCCTGGACTTCCACAAATCATTAAAAATCAAAATACGTAAAACCGGTTCGCCAGTCGTTCTCGAGTTTTAGTGAGTAAAAGCGATCATCGTATAAATATTATGATATACGAACGTCACTCAATTGTTTTGCCTCCCCACCACTAACACTTAAACTTTATGATATGGTATTAAAGAAAATATAGGTATTATCAAGAATATTTTGTATGGGAACCTAGAAATTTTGTGTTTTTAGACTTTTACAAGCATTTTTTCTCTGGAAAAACCATCCTCGTGCTTCAAGCAATATTATAAAAAAATGATTCGCGAAATCGGTTCAGCCGTTCACTATTTTTGCGATCCATTTTTATTGATATAGATTTAAATTAACTGTACAAATAACATAGTAAAATTTTAAAAATGAGTTAAAAGCTTTCATTACTTTTCTATTATTAATTGTAAATCTAAAAATGTGTTATAACGCGTTAAATGCACTGGACGTATGGAATGATATGTTTATTTAGTGAATACATCAAAAGTTATGATAGAGTTGACAACCCTGCGTATATATAACTATAAAAATAAGTGACGACAAGGACTTAGCTTGCGTAGTTTACGAAATGAACATTCATTTCATCGCAGTTGTACAGTTCAACTAACAAGGGATTGTTAATTCAAATTTAGTATCTTAGCTTCGCGTAATGAACGAGGATATGATTGTTACGGCGGGATCGTACGAGGAGACTCCTCGTCGCCGCCTCACAAGTACCATCCATTCATGTTCTTGTCATTAAGGCACATATAATGTGCCGTTAGTTTTGTTTCACAACTCTTAGGATGTAGCCAAATCAACATCTTAAATAAAATAAATGTAACACTTTATATATGTTACTGTAAAAGCACGAACTACGGTTAATCCTAAGATTTTCTTGTAAAACCTAAGGCAGGTCTCTTCTAGACAGAGGACCCGAACAATACGGAGAAATTGTTTTTTTTTCAACATTTACCGTGCCTTCGATTTAAATCCTAAGATTTACCAAGTGAATGGTGGTAAAAGTTCGAATCACATAATTTTCGGCATTTAACCAATAAGAGTTGGTAAATCTTAGGTATAATGGAAAATCTTAGGATTTACTCTAGTTCGTGATTTTACAGTCACTTAAACAATAATATAACATGAGTTTAAGTACGTAATTGGTTATTCCGGAGCAGCTGTAATGATTTTGCAGAATTTTTATGTTTAGTTCTTTACTTTTATAATTGATATATGCAGGTCATATAAAATGAAATTTTTTATTTAAAATTTCATTTTATATGAAGTTTAAGTAAAATCTGGCATTTAAGTAAAATCTGATACTAGATATCTCTAACCGCTAGTCGAACGAATATATCTCGGTCACCAAACTAGTAATATTAATTGGAACAAAGATTTTTTATGGAAAAATAAAATTTCAATTAATAACAATTACTAAGACCATCGGTGAACAATTTACTTCCATATAAAAAACTCATTCCGGGCAGCTGAACCCCAGCAGCGTTAACTCGTTCTTAATCACACTTCTCGGAGATCGTTCATCGATTCGTTCATTCATGGCCTCGACTGACATTTTATTTTAATATACAATTATTTTTTAACTAACTTAATCTACTAAGTAATAGATTAGTGTGTAGCTCATCTAAAAAACCAAGACGAAAGGCGGTAACGATGCGTTTTGAAGTAAGTGCCAGAATGTTGAGGACATTATGTAAATTTACCGCTTAGCTAATCCTTAAAATAGCAATTTATATCACAACTAGCTGTTGTCGCAAACTTCTGTCCCCTATGGGGGTTGGTAGACCTTTTAGGGATGGAATTTTAAAAAATCGTTCCTTGGTAGATGCCTACATCGTAAAAAGGATACACGTGCAAAATTTTAAGTTTCTAGTCTCAAAGGTTTGATCTTTGCTTTAATAAATTAGTTAATCACTTTTACCTTATATAACGTAAACATAATATTATGTAAGACATTGACATGTCTCCTAACTGGAGGTGAGGATAGCCGACAGTATTACACTGCTCGGCGAAGTTGGATAGCTTAGCACAGTCGGAAGAAAGTTGCTATTTTTAGTATTGCAGAAATAACCTTTTCAACAGGCCATCACTATTATGGTGAACGAAGTCGTGGATACAGCTTCAGAATAAAACGACCAATAAATACTTTACTAAAATTTATGTTCAATCTAACAAACATTTTGTGAATTACACACATTCGGACTAATAATACAAAACATATTCTAAACAGAATGGGTCGCTTGCATAATTAAGTTCAGGTGATATCGAAATGGTTGTTAATTTGCTTAGTAATAAATAGAAAACACTATACTCACTGAATTCATTACATAACAACTATGAAGGCGGTTCTTTCAAGGAATCTATATAATTCTAAAAACTACAACTGAATCGCAATGAAACTGTAACTCAATTAGAAGACCTGGCAGAAACTCCAAACTGGCCAACTTCTCTTTCTGCGAGTTTTATGGAAATAAAAAAGTCAAAACAAGACCTTCTGAGAGTGAGATAACTGGCCCTGTGTCTTTATTAGTGATGTGATCTCCTGATAATACTGTATATTCATGAGTTACAATAATATAAAAACGATTTATCAAACAGCACACAGTCTCCGTGGCCAGATAACATAGGTGTAATAAGTAGTTTGGTACGAGGAGCAATTAGCTTTCTAAAATATATTTAACACTAACAATGTGTGATTCGTTAAAATATTTATACATTTTTGAATCATCTGAATATACATATTGATATTTCATATAAAAAAAGTGTGACAAGTGGACATTGCTCTTTCTAGATCTTTCGCTTGAATTCGCATAAACTTTGGTGAATCGTAGTTCATGATTACTTCGTTGACTAGAATTTTGGTAGTTTCATGTTTCGACATAATCCTCTCACACAAGACAGACATGAGGGTCACGGAAAGTGATTCTAGTGTTATAAAAATTGACCACGTTACTAAATTGCCAAGAAGTAGCCTTTCCATAATCAGTTCAGTCGTGTAAATAGTGGTCATAATTGTAAATAATATAAACAGGAACACTGTTACAAGTGTCATTAATATAGTAAAGTTGAATATTTCATTGATTAAGATATAAGTTTCACCAATTGTTGCATACGCGGTGGTTAGATGTTTAATGTATTCGTATGACTTACACGAGTTTTCTACGTCGGTCGTCGATAATTCTCTTCTTTTCATTTTGTCATGGAAAGCCATGATTTCTTTATTGAGATTTCGTAGCCTTACAGATAATTGTTCAATAAAGAAGGCAGAAGCAAATATTTCGAAATATCTGTTTATGTAAAACAAGGTCGAAAATATAATTGGTATTGATTCAAATTCAAAAACGACAAAACGAATAGCCAAAACGATGGACATAGTGCCAAAAAACATCGTAAGTAAAATCGTCAAGTTCCTCCTTTGTGTGTTATAGAAAGTGTTTTGGTTGCAGCACAGAATAAGATCAACATGCGCTAGTTCTTCGACAATACGTATAGTGGTGTTACTGTACCGGTGGCATATGAACTGCGAAGCAGCGAACTGAACAATCATCAATGCATACGTTTTCATAAATATAGTCAACAAAATATCAATTAAATGTTGTTGTTACTATATCGACCGTCGCATAAATAACGTATATCAGCACTTGAAAAATCGCACATATATTTACGAATAATTTCAATTTTTTCGTTGTCAATTCTATATCTGTAAATACCCAATATATTTTCAAGTAACATTAAAGGTCATAGGTGTTGGGGCTGTAGGTGCCCAACCATATACTTTTGGTGTTGGAAATAGTAAAATAATGATTGATGCACTATGAATAAAATACGATTCTTGAGTACTGTTATGGTGCCACGTTTATTATGTACTGAGAGACTTTAACTTGTATAAAATATTATATAGCTACCGGGCGTACTGGCTACGACGTAGCTTGTACTTTGTACATATTCCCAGCTAGCAAATGATGATGATAGCAGTGGATGATAGCTTTGAAAGAAGTGGAGATGATAAGTAGTTTTACACAAGAGCTTCAAACTTAAATATGTTTACATGTCACACACAAAATTATAAAGTATAAATGTTACAAATAATAATATCTTATATGAAATCTAAACAGAAACAAATCAAAATCTATTCGTGTTGATAGTTGCGTAGTTCTTAATTCTTAGTTCGAAATTAAACGTTTATCGCAAAATTTGTTTGTATCCTATTTGCACAAACGCCAAACGAGCCATCGTTCGAATCTGAGAGTCAGCGGTGCAAATGAAAATTTCAAGTGTGTCTACGAGTCAGTTATACAGTTGGTATCGACAGGAACATTGGAATAGTTTCTACAATAAAGCTTCAATACCATATTCATCAAGCCTAAAATAAAAGCACTATGACAAACACTTATGTTTTATTTCAATGTTAAATCCTAAATGTATTAAAATATATTGCTACATTAAAACTATTTTTTCATTTTACGATTTGATTTACAATGGTTGTGTGTGTAGAATAAAAGATCAAATAAAATATTGAAATAAAATTAATAATTTAAAATTGTGTTGTCGTAATTTTTTTTATTCATTAATTAGCGCAAAAGTATATTACTTATAATCATCATCAGTTAATCCTGGTAGTTCCTCACATTTGAGAGTGGGAACTCGGGATCCGCTTCCCGACTTCTACTTCTCCACTTCGCTCGGTCTTCAGCATCCCCAATAGTTAGTCCATATCTTATTACATGACATCTAGCCAGCGTTTCTTGAAACGGCCTCTTTTATCGGTGCCTATGGGTCTTATGGGATTTAGGCATTTGATTTAGGTGTTTGTTTGTACCATCTAAGCCGGCTTTCTTGTAGTATACATGAAGGCTGCCATATATTTTAATACGAAAGTTTTAAAACAGTTTGACCGTTTTTAATATGATTTTTCCGCGTTACGCTGCAGATCCATCGCCTTACATACATCATCCATACATGACATCTCCCTGACAGACGGCCTTTATTTAAGTCTCTCAAGTAACAACCATGCATCATTGCCATACAAAAGAATAAGCCTAATTATGGTTTTATAGATCTGTCCTTTTAGCTTCACCAGCATTTTGAAGTTCCCGCCACGTATCTAAAGCCGCATATTAATTATATATGTTATTTATATACATATAAACCTTTCTCCTGAATCACTCTATCTATTAAAAAATAAACATTCTACCTTTCTGGCAGCTTAAGCAGTAAGGTTTTTAGTAAGGGGCTAGTTAGTAAGGGGCAAGCGCAGGTTAAAACGGCAAGGTAATTACCTATAAATCACTACTAGAATGGGAATTTATCGATTTATCTATCCTACTGCCATAATGACGACGTATCCGCAAGGCAGGGTAGCCAGTAGATTACACATTGGGTCTAACATCTACGGTGTCTTACACATTCTACGTATCACATCAAAGTTAAGTCGAACTGTTCCTGTAAAGAAGGTTTGTAAACGTTCATGTATCCAAAAGCTGTGGGTACAGATCTTTATATTACGCTGTGTCTTTTGAAGGCGAACAGTGCCTATATACAGCTACTTATAAAAATACTTCCCATTATACAGACTGATACACACAGATCTAACAAGTTTATTCCAAATGAAATGTTGCCCATGGCTACTTTCTCACATTAAAATTATTAAGCAAACTCTTCTAGATATCGGGAAATAAAGTAGCCAATTTCACTCTACAGCTTTCTAACAACACGCGTATTACATAATAATATCGTACAGTTGCCACGTGAAAAAAGATCGAACAAACACACTTTCGTATTCATAATATTAAAATACGGATTTACGCAACGTATTTGGAATATTGATTTTATGGCTATTATATTATAAGACAGCGCAAAAGCTTCAAGGCTCCTTTGATGGTAAGATACAATATCGAAGCCTAATGTAACTAAGTGGAATAAAGTCTTGTTAGTTACATTGATTTAGGATTTATAAAATAGTGTAACTATTTGGAATAAAAATGTCCAACTAGTTACGTTAATGTAACTACAATGTGACTAGATGGAACAAACCCTTTATCCAGGCTAAGTCATGCCCATAAAATTATTATGAGGAGTACTCCCGTAAAAACAAAAAAATAACATAAAGACGAATGAGATCCTCCTCTTTTTGAGATCAATAAAAGTAGAAAAACTTTCTACATTTAACACTCCTGCATTGTATAAAAACAACGTGTGTACTGAATGTCAAACAAGGTATCTTTGAAGCTCGTCTGAAAAGCTTTATATGGATCACTGTAATAAATCTATTGAACCCAGCGTGAAAATAGGATAATGGGGATTGGTAAGGATAAAGGTGTTGAGAATAATGATCCTTAAATGTATTTTAGGTAAAATGTCTATTGCCGGATACAAGGAAAACTATTTTAGTAAGCATTGTTCACGGGACGACATAGTACCTAGATTTTGAACATAAAAACTCGACGATCCTTGACTAACGTAAAAACATAAATATGAAGTGATAACGAAGTTCAATATTAAAACCGAAATCATTGATGAAAGATCCTGGTCCGATATATATAGAATAAACTCCTTGGAGGCGACTATAAGTACCTAATTGGGTCGTTATCAACGACTGGCAATAGCGGTTTAGTGCAGTAGATATATGCTCTGCTGTGTCCCAGTCCATTCCAGATCCTCCTGTCCTATCCCAGAGGAATAGCCACGAACTTATACGATCATGGGCTACTCATATTTATCACCCGGAAAGCTGTCTTATTATTCGTTTTCTTATGCCATATTAGAAATCCAACATATGAATGCCACTGTGAAATCGTAAACGGGTACAAACTAGTCCTTTGTATCCGAGAGGATAACATTATCAATTCAGTTTCTAGTGCTTCTTGGTAATGGATTAATGCACCCAATTAATATACAAACATAATTAATTCACTTGAAGTTAAATATAATTACGTTGTAGAAGCGTACTCGGACCATTGTAATACAATGCAAACCTCATAGAATCCAATCAAATCCTGTACTACGTTTTCCAAAAGTAGTAGCGTAACATTTTCCCGTTTCTATAACAGATGATAAAGGGGTCGAC
>DVZL01002569.1:0-15276 GCA_018236625.1 Lasaia peninsularis
GTTTCGGAGCCTATTCGTTACAACCAAACAAACAAACAAACAAACAAACTTTTCCTCTTTATAATATTAGTATAGATGATATCGGGGTCGGTTACCTAATCTAGGGGATTTGACTAGGACACTAGTTTTTACGCAAAGCGACTGCCATCAGACCTCTATAACTCAGAAGAGAAACTAGGCCCAAAACTAGAATAGGTCGAATCCGAAAAAATCCGGGTTTCCTTGCGATATTTTCCTTCACCGTAAGAGCACACAGAAAATGTGCATAAGTTTGAAAAACTTATTGGTGCATGGCGAGGTTCGAACTTGGACTACCCGAATGGAAGTCAAAAGCGCCACCAGGGCTATAATATGTAAAATACACGACTATATAAAAAATGAAAGTTTACAATATAACATATGGGACTGTTTGTAAAAAATGTTTTTCCGTTATAGAAATCTTTTAAAAGCAAATTTTAATTGTTCAGTAGGACACTTCGTTATCACGAGACCGATCGGTCGACAACTACCAGCTGCTCGGTACCGTTTTAGAACCCCCTCGTACTAAATATTTAACAGAGTAAAAATATTCACATTTTATTAAAATCTTTTAACAAGTATCAACATCTATGTATAATCTGTATGAGAAATAGGTTTAAAAAATCGGCCAAGTACGAGTGTTAATTGCGCACGGGTTCCGTACCATTATTTGTAAAAACGGCAAAAAAATCACGTTACGTGACCTGTCATTTATAAGATAACAATGATTATTCTTTTTTATCTTTCCATCAAGAGAATTATTTTATTTTTAATGACCAGGAAGCAAATTAACAGACGTCTTTCATAGTAGTAAAAATACTAGTCAAATACAAAATCAAAGTTAATAGTGCGTTGCCAACCGCGGACTGGAGTGTTAAGATTACCTACCTTAAAAATGATTTAATACCAACCACAGACCAATCGATATAAAAATGTACTTAACACCTAATCAATAATATATAAAAGTGTAAGAGTTCTAAAAAGCTTGTCTTAAAAGAATTTTACTCGCCCGTAACATCTTTAATGTCTATATGTGGCGATTACGTCGTCAGCAAAACTATTTTTTTGCTATAAAAGTCTAAGTTTTTTATAGTGACTAATTGTTTTATCGCCATATAGGTACCTACGTAACAAAACTTTGTAACGCTAATTCAACCTTTTTATTATTAAAGTAGTTTATATTTGCATAAAAGATAAATCAGTCGAGAATAGCCCACCAAACAAAATGGAAGCTTCATGAATAAATACAGTCTATTTAACGCTAGAACTGTCAGAGGCCCAAAGAAAACGGCCGAGATGTCTCCCTCAAATACTAACTTTACGCACACGTATCTAAAGTTCGAGTTGCTTACAAAACTATTTAATTATACGACCCATGAGAATTATACGCAAACGCATTTCCGGTCGAACGTTGCCGGGAAAAAGCCATTTAAAACAAAAAAAGAAAAAATGGTAACGCGCAGCGCCGCGTTCGGACACTTCCGGTGGCCGCCATTTTTTCTGTATTGCCAAGAAGATAAAATCTTTCCGGCCTACTGCGCAAACGCCCGTATTTATTTCTTTATTTTTATACAAACAATGGTGTTTAGACAAAATTTGGTGATTTTAAACAATACATTTGAAAATTAATATACAAGAGCAACTACATCGTAATTAGTTGTGGTTTATGTAATTATATGTGATAGCGACATTTTGAATATTTTTAATAAATTAATTAACCGATTTCAAAAATCACTCGATACTTTCTGTCTAATCCGTAAGGGTTTTGGCGTGAAGAAATGCATGTATTTAAAAAATCAGGAGATTGTTGATTTTACTTTATTTTTTTATCACATGATTACTCGGCGAATTACAATGAGATTTTAATGATTCATAATAATTAAATAGTATAAAAAAGTCGCTTCCCGTCTGTCCCTTATGCGTAGATCTTTAAAAGTAGGTACCTAACGGATTTTGATGCGTATTTTAATAGATGAATCACTCTGATTTAAGAGAGAGGTTTATATTATGCATTTAACATCAATAATATACCTGTGCGAAGCCGGGACGGGTCGCTAGTATTTTATATGATAGATAAAAATTCAGAAGAATGGGACCACCATATACATTTTATGGTAATCAGTTCAGCGCTATTTAAAATATCAATACCTAAAAACAAAAAGACTACTTAGATGACATCATAATTAAATTGAAATCGGTTTTTTGCAGTGCTGTGGAGTTTAAAATACTTAGATATTAATATACTTGTATTATTTTTTTTTCATTAAAATAAATATAAAATTAAATTATAAGATACAACATAGGTGACAGAAATATTTGTTAAATACCCGTGAAAAGCCTAGGCGGACCGCCATATTTTTTTAAAAACATTTTTCCCCTAAGAAGGCTAAGACACTTGGCCATACTGCCTATTTAATAAAATATATTATTCATTCGTTTCACGTCATTTTGACAGTTGCTAACAAAAAAGTAATTTCCACGAGCACCAACCCTCATTTTATCCAGCCTAATTTACTTAATGACGTGGTTTTAGTGTAAAATTGAACAATTTGGCCGAGTAATTAGCGTATTGGCCGACATTGTAGATCGGCACAAAATTCAACGGCTGAATCTATGTAAATGCGATTGCTGTTCAATGTTGAATATTCAAATTGATGTCATTATAACATTCGCCCAAACGTTTGGGCCGTTTGGCCGCCAGCCAGCCGCATGTGTAATGTTAATGAGTGAATTAAACACTTTTTTTAATTTTTTTTATCGATCATGAAACTTTTACTTTGCGTGTGTCTATGACATAAACTACCTTAATTAATTGTTATTCGTATCATAAAATGGTAACCGTTATCGATTATTTACAAAAATCTTCAAATCTACATAAGAATTATTTTAAAATTTGGTAAATTTAAATGGGTATTAATTATTATTAGTTTTCAATTACAGCAGTGTACACCTGCATGATGGCAACATTTAAAACGATAAAATACGGGAATTCCACTGTTAAAAAAACATCACCTAATAATATTTGGGGCAAAGCGGAGAAAATTAATCTACTATTCATGACATAATACTTCGCCGCATTTGCTACTCATGTATCCGAATTTGTTTTATATTGAAAATTAAAAAAAACTAAACGTCAAACTAGTTGATGCACAAATTTTAAAATTTGTATAAAATATTAAGAAATAATCAATAATTTAAACACAATAGTTTAACTTTACATACTTATTCTACAAATAAATACTTAGTTTTGATTTCATTTTAATAATGAAAACATATTATATGAATATAGTCACAGATTATAAATCGAGGTCAAAAGAAAAACTACAGAAAAAACAGTGACTGTCAAATTCTCGCGCCTGTTGGCTGAACAAAACAGCACTTTAGACGAAATAAAAAAAACTTCTAGAACGGTTTCAATTCAATTTTTGAATTGATCGCCCCATTGTATTCGAAATGTATCATTTGAACAGTTATTATGGGCTCTCTCTAGCTCCATACAACCCGGTAATCCAATACTTTTGTATGAAAGGCACTTAACGTTTTCTTTCAGCTTCAAAACGTTGTAAGTGTGTCATCAAAATTATAACATTCTCTATTTTATCGTCTACTTTTAAGGTGTGTGATATAAAAACGTCTTTTGCCTTTTTCATTTTAGACAATGACATGTATCTACTCTTTCTATCCTACCTATACCTGTCCTACTCTAACTTATGTGAGAAATAAAAGTTGTTTTAAATAGGCTTTGTGTTTTATTCAAAACAAATTCGTAATAGGTAGATATTATACTTTTATTTAACAATTCGATTGATATAAGTTCTGAGCCAATGCTGCCGCCAATTAAACTCATTTTAAGCTATCTTCTTTCAACGCAACTAAAAAAAGAGCCAGACTTTTATTCCTGTCAGATTAGTTCGTATGTGACATTTCTACTGGCGTCTAGACTATACCTCGTAATATTTTGATTATGATCCATGCAAGTTATTGTATTCCTTCTAATTTGACATAACTAAAATGTTCTATCTCTTTCATTTTCTATTTCATTAGAAAAAGATAGTATGTGCCTAAAACAAGTTTAGTTAGCGTCCAGAGAACCAACCTTTGCCAAAACAAGTTTAAAAAATAGCGTAGGTATATATCAGTAAGACAGATATATTTTTTATTGTAATAGGTACTATTGTTATTGTTAATTAAGAACTCGATTTAAAAGAAGTGAAAATCGGATTTGGAGCATTTACTAAAAAATAAATGAAATAACAATTCTTTAAAAACAATGACGTACATAATTAAATTTCACATAAGTATTTTAATATAAATTAGAATTAAAACAAAAAAATCAATTAATGAGTTAAAATGTTGCTTTCAGACCTTTTAAAATTATTATTGTTGTAGATAACTGTTTTGAGTTTAGATTTTTCATACCGAATTCATTTTCTTTACGTATCTAATACTAATTTTCTAAGAAGACCTAGAACCAATGGTTCCCTCGATTCTTTCCCCGTGTTAGTACGGGTTCTTAGTGTAGGTACTATTCCTATATACCTACTAGACAGCTCGTAGGAGATGAGAATATGTAAAAGTGTCATGAATAACCAGACAACTGGTGGTAGAGAATTTTGCAGCAACTTTTCGAGTAACTTTCGCTATAATTACTTGTCGTTCGAACCAGATGGTTAGGTAGCGAACAGACAAACACATTAAGCCTCACATTTGTAGACCATAGTCACCTTTTTTGGGATGAGATAGCGAACAAGAACACGAAGTCCCAGTTGCCTAGTGGTACGTCGAATCCCGCTATGTACCAATGAGTTTTTCCTTAAGTACACTTTCAGAATGCTCTTACGATTATCCAGGATTGCCACCTGTCACATTACGGGATCTAATATCATCGGCTAATCGTGGTAATATGTACCTATTCCTACTCTTTTTTTATAAAGTAGTGAGCTAGATAAATTGCTAAAGCCTACTTAAGTGATAGCAATCGATTGGAAACACAAAAAATAATGCGTTTCGTGCATGAATAGCGAAAACCTAACAGGCAAGTCGTACGCAAGTCAGACAAAAAAGAAACCACAAAAAGCTAATCGTGCCTAACCCGAGGAAGTGCCGGATAAACGAGCATGATAAATTAAATAAACAAATTTACAAAAACCCACAACAGACGGCGCAGGCCATTGTGGTTGATACACAATTGGAAAATAATATTGGGACGATTTAAATCGTTATACTTTTTATTAGGGTTTAAGTTTATTATTAAATTTTATTTTGTCAATAATTATAAGTGAAATAAAAAGACAAATGTATTTTTTTAACAATTCATTGTTATTAATGTAGTAATTTATGAAATTAATAATCCTCAATTGTATTGATACAATATAAATATGTTGTTAATGATGTATAATTTTTATAAAGTAAATAATTAGATATAAATAAATATAATATTAGAAAAAAAATGCATGCATCGCTCGCAATCGAGCTCGCATCGCTCGCATCGAGATCGCAATGTACTCTACTTATTCAGCAAGTAAAGTTCTTTATTATTATTATTATTTATTATTATTATTATTATTTGGACAAAAAAACGAATACACTGTTAATTTCAAGTAATAATTACATACAAACATGTTACTTACAGTGTAACCTACCCCGATGTTCACAACTTACTAATTCCGACAAGATATAATTTAAATGACCTTTAAATGAAACTCATTAAATATGTGATAAATATTATATCATGTCCCTAACCGAAATAAATAAGTAAATAGTACAGGATTATTGAGAATTTAATTTAAATATAATTTTACTTGATTCGTTTCTAAAATTTGAAGGAGTACACGAAAAAAAATTAAGTTATTAAAATATTAATAGTGTAAACGCAAAATAAATCCATCAAATGCGAATCGGATTCGCGCACGAAGGGTTCCAATAACTATAAAAACGGCAAAAAATACCTCTGTCGTATTTATACACCCTTTATACGTTTATTTTACTCTGTTTTTAGTATTTTTTGTTATATTGGCAATAGACATACATAATCTGTGAAAATTTCAACTGTCTAGCTATCACGGTTCATGAGATACAGCCTGGTGACGGACAGACAGACGGACAGCGGAGTCTTAGTAGTAGGGTTCCGTTCTTACCCTTTGGCTACGGAAACCATCTTATAGTATTTCCTCTTTATAGTATCAGTATAGATATTTAGGCTACTGGATACGCTAGAGTATTTTTATCTTAAAATCTAATCTGATGTCAGAGTGAAACCCATGTACATTTAACACTCGGACATAGCCACGTTAACATCTAGTATTATAACCTAAAATAAAAAAAGGTTACTCAAAAACTTAAAACTCCTAAATCGAATAATAATCTAAAAATAAAATACGAATCTTTATTTCCTTGAAAGAATACCCGACGTATTCCCATATCAATCAAAGTTACAAACAAACCATGTATCACAAAGAGCCATAAAATGTTTTTACCAAAAACAATAACAAAATGCTAAGTAACTGGATTGAAAGGACGAGATCCTTGTCGGCCTCTAAACTGTATGATATTAGTAGGGGAGGCTATGATCACAATTATTGTAAAACTCGAGAGCCATATTTTAAGCAAACACTTGGCGCCCTAAGTGGGAATGTGCGATTTGTAAGTTTTGATACTTGTTTTAGAAAAATGTGATTTTTTCTTGATAGCTTAAATTCACCACTGTAGTAAAAATATGAAGAATTTCTTTTCAATTAAATGATGCCATACAAAGTCTATTAATATACATATTAAAAAGAAATCTTATTAATATGCTTCATGATTTTCTCAGTTTTATTATATTTGATGACATAAAATGTCAGTTTAGAGGCCTCGTTGGTTCAACCCAGTTTCGAAACCAGTCATGTACCAATGACTTTTTCTCAATACATTTTCTGAGTGCTTTTACGGTGAAGGAAAACATCGTGAGGAAACCCGAGATTTGAGCCCAATATGGCGACTTTCTTTGAAATTCGTCTGCTTGTTTACGTGAAAAAAATTTTTTTAAGGAAATATGAATCAAATATCAAGACTATCGGTATAGTGTAGGCAGTGTACGTCGGCACGGTACAATAGCGCGTGCTTTATTGTATAAACTGGGTTTTTTTGAGTGAAATCGATCATGAACCATCCGCCCTGGGGACCACTATTAAACTGTATTTATTTTGCCTTTATTGAAGTTTTATCTTTCTTTTTGTAGAGCAAAAACTCCTACTGCGTTTAGCTTGTAAGAGAGCCTTTGTCCTGATCAGCGACGTACGGAAAGTTTTTACTTTCCTTTCTAAATAATCCTATTAATATTATAAATGTGAAAGTTTGTTACTTTTTCACGAAACTACTATTGGACAAATTTAGATTTTCATCCTAATAAAACTTTGCAGTATTGAAGCTTATACATAGGAATAAAACATAGGCTACTTATTAAGTAACTACTTTAGAAAGAGGATATTCTTTTAGGCAATGAGTATTATAAGTCGTAAAAAATCTACCCTTTGATTAATTCACGCGAGCGAAGTCGCGGGCGGAAAGCTAGTAACCCCAAAGTAGGAAAATTACATACTTCTGTGATTGGTATTAGTAATCGATATTAATAAACAAAAATATTGAAGTATATAGATTACAGAATAAATTTAATAAACATCCAAACTCGGAAATACATCCGCATGTCGGGAAACGAACTTGAAAGTTGGTCGATGACGTTAGGCATGCTAGTAAGCCCCTCGACCAACGAGGTCATCAAACCTTTATTAAATAGTACATTAAAGCGTGTATGACAAAAGATATCTTACCGCTCACATAGGTCAGAAAAAAACACAAATAAATAGTAAATACTTAAGACGGTGTGCAAAATAAAACTCTTAAAGTGGAAATAATTATTAATTTACAAAATAGAAATTATAATAACAGTCCTTGTATATAATGTTATGATAGTACAAAATTTACTACATATTTTTGATTTAAGATAGTATACAAACAGAAACGGAAAATTCTAGAATATTATATAAGAGAAGTCTCTCTAGAGGATTAGATTGGTTGCTTTGTAAGATTGCTACGAATATTTATATTTTTAACACAAATCTACGCGTTTCTATGACTTAAAAAGGAGTCCTTAATCAAACACCAAAAAATCATGTAATTTGAATGAAAATAATTAATAAAATTCCATAGGTTTCTTAATCATATTATCCAAAATTTAAATAAAAAATAATGGCCAATAAAATGATAGAAAGGGCAGATAAATATTCGATCAGCACTTGTTAGCTCAAGTCAAAACTATTAACATAATTAATGAACTGATTATTTTTACTGCCTTTGAAAAACTATCAAACATTCGACGGTATGTTTACAATCAGTGATGAATATGAATGAGAGGGCGGTTCCCAACATCTTGAGAACGCTACTGGCTCTTAGTTGTATTATTTTCATCTGAAGTAGCTATTCAGCTTTGTCGCTGCTTCCAAATAATTACACTAAACACCATTGTTGCCAGCTTTCAACTGCTCTGGTATAAATTACAACAAAAAACTCTTGGAGTACTGCAAGGGTCTCCATCCCTGCTAATTTCTTTTATTGTATTATTATTACATGTTTGTTCTTTTCGCATACTGTGTATCAATTGCATAAGGGTGTTTGGAAATACGGGGCTATGAGAGTCGTGAGAATTAAGTAAATTTATATGTACACCTTATATACATTAAGGAAAAATGTTATTTAATAATATTTTAATATAAAAAAACAAAAAACAGAACAGAGTTATACGTTTTTACAGATAATGGTAGAGAACCCTTCGTGCGCTAGTCCGATTGGCACTTGGTTCGGTTTATTCTTTGTTTTTAGTATTTACATAAACAAGAATGTTTATTGCCAAATATAGCACGAACAAAAATAATTTAAATCGAATTAATTTAAAAATAATATTTAAAAAGATCTTAATTTGGTATTTAATCGATTAAGTAATTGAATTTGTCTTTATTATGAGATTTATTACGGAAATTTAGTATTTACATAAACAAGAATATTTATTGCTAAAAAAAATCATTTTAAAAAATAAATATCTTAAGCCAGATCTATGTTTCTTGTTACGATTTTAGCATCGAATTCATTCGAGAATAATATTTAAAAAGAACTCGATTTGGTATTTAATCGATTAAGTAATTGAATTTGTCTTTATAATGAAATTAATTACGGAAACGGTTACACCAAAGCACATTAAGCGATTTTGTCGCGACAAAAATTATTTCTGACGAAAATGCGAACCGACAAACATATTTTTCACGCCAATTAACGTATAAATGCTACTATAAAAATAAATAATTTGTATATATATTATGTATCTTTATATACACATATACCACGGATGTTTTAATCACAGGCTTATCTTGATTAACATTTGTTGTCAGATTGTTAATCTCTTCAACATTTGCTATACTTCAAGTAAACTGGAACTATTATTATAGTTTAATTTTATATGCAGCGTCTTTAATGTTTATTTTTTATTTTTTTTTCGTTAAAAAACTATCTATAAATTAAACTAGCTGGTGTAGCTAAACTCGTATATTGAAGTTATTTAGATCATACAAACTTTTATCCACAGGGTGAACACCTGTGAGGGTTGAATTTTGAAAAACGTACACGATGACGTAGGCACAAAGTCTACGTCATCGTTTTAGTTTGTACTTTGATAGATCAGTTATTTATCCCTTTTGCCCTAAAAATAAATAGATATACCAAATTCATTTATTCCAGTATAAACAAAAACAACTAATCGTTTCTTATTCAAATGAGGCGTAAATGAAAAAATAAAAAAAAGAGTTATAGATATACCAAATTCATTTATTCCAACATAAAAAACAACTAATCGTTTCTTATTCAAATAAGGTGTAAATGAAAAACTAACGAAAAAATATAAAGTTTAAAAATGTTTAAACTAAATCAATTATAATACTGAATATCTATACTCTATACAAATAAATAAAATTGGATCGTCTGTATGTAATATTAAAATAACCGCTTTTGATCTTTTTATCTATCTGTCTGTCTGTATGTTTGTACCCGCTAATCTCTGAAACGGTTGGACCTATTTTGACGTGACTTTCACGGCAGACAGCTAATATAACAAGGAATGGCTTAAGTTACTTTTATTTTGGAATTTTATTTAAGAAATGTATAAAATTAATTAATTAAATTAAAACGCGGACAAAGTCGCGGGCACAGCTAGTATTTTATATAAAACATTCACACTGCCACTTTCATTAATTTAATAATGTAATCCTATAACCTATTATATTAAAATATGTCATTTGAACTTCAGAAAGCTCTATAAAATATTAAACAAAGATTTTTCTACATATGCAAGTAATAACTAAAAAATACAAAAAATACGAGTTAAATATTTTATGAACACAGAACATTAAAAACGAATTGTGATTATTACGTATGGGTTGATACGATGATACTCGGTGTTATGACACATTACCAATCCACAGGGGATCAGGTTCGAGCCCGGTTTGGGACTGTCACAAAATACAGTCAAATCATCCTCAGGGATTTAGAGTCCCGAGGGAAGACATCATAGACTTAGTGGCTTTTTAAAGATGTAAAGAATTACATTGTTTTATTTTTATTTGTGTTATATGATTGTCAAAACGACATCAGATTTGTATAATTTACTGTTTTTTGTCCTGCACTGGCAATAAAAGGTAATATTTGTAGATCACTATCACTAAGTATTACAGTATAAAACAAAGTCGCTTTCTCTGTCCCTATATCCCTATGTATGCTTAAATCATTAAAACTACGCAATTGATTTTGATGCGGTTTACTTTAATAGATGGAATGATTCAAGAGGAAGATTTTATGTATATATAACATGTATCACTTATAGTAGGTACGTATATCTTTTTAGGGTTCTGTACCCAAAGGGTGAAAACGGAACCTTATTACTAAGACTCCACTGTCTGTCTGTCTGTCATCAGGCTGTATCTCTTGAACCATGATAGTTACACATGTAAAATTTTCACAGATTGAGTAGGTTGGTATTTATGTTGCCACTATAACAACAAATACTAATAAAAAGAATATACCAAGTATGTAAAGGGTGTTTCTATACAACGAACGAGCCGTTTTTATAGATAATGGTACAAAACCTTTCATGCGCGAGTCAGATTCGCACTTGGCCGATTTTTACATAGTAATTCCCGCTTATTACAACGTATAAAATATTTATTTGTCACATAATGTAAGCCATGGAAAAAAATATTTTATTATTACATTTGTATAACATTTCAAATTTTTCGTCTATTTTAAAAATATTTTTTAATTATGAGTAATATGTGAAAAAGTACACATGTTTTCCATTTAAAATATGAATATGTGGATGTTCCACCAAGTGCCAACGATGAAAAATATAGAATAAAACAAAAGTTAACACATAAATGAAGGTAAGATATGGCTCTTGAAATGAAATAACTACAGCTACTCGTACATTCTGTAGTCGCCATTTTTGCAAAAATTAATTGGCATCGTTAATTTTTAATTGCACTAAGTACACACGTCATTAAACTCAATTACCATTTATCTTTGAAATCAGGCGTTTAATTATCTTAATTAAGAAATATTTTCGCACCGACTGTACATATAACTTGTAATTGAAATGTATAATTAATCAAAGTTTATAAATTGTAAGTAAAAATATCATCAAGGCCATATGAACTAGACAGGTTATAAAGGGATGGACGGGATATATCGATATTTATTTGCAAAGTCGATGTTTAAAAAACTATCGACTTAATTAACAATTAACTCAGCGATGCCTAGTCTAAAGGAAAACGTAACTACTTATATACATATATTTCTTATAATGTACGAGTATTTTCTCATGTTACATAATCTTCTCTTTTATACTATTTTTTTTCGGTACCGTCCTCAAGAATTTCTACTCATCATTTTATTGATATAAAACCTAAACCAAAAAAAAGGAACCATTTTTAATTCGAATATTTAATCATAATTCGGACATGAGTATTTTCGTAAATAACATTTCTGATAATCAATGCTTTTTAAACACCGATTAGAATAAAAAAATAAATTTTGAAAAGAAACTTTTTTCAAAAGTGATGTTGTCTAAGTTTATCGATATATCGATATTTTTGTTTGGATATTAGTATTTATGTAGTAATAAAATGTACTTACATTATGTAGTTTGTAGTATAGGCCGCACGCGTTGCACACTGGTTCCCCGTTTTGGTTCCGTCGCCACAGCGTCGTCGTAGTAGTCTTACAATTCGCACATGATGTCCCTGCTCGTCTTGCTGCACTCTGTAGAGACTGGAAATAATAAAAAGGTACCTATTATTTAAAACTGTATTTCTTTCTGGCAACACATAGTTGCCCATTCCTGCAGAAGATGCTGAAGAGAGCAAGATGCTCGTCATTGTCATATTCCAAGTTGGGATGATGGACAAGCCAGCTTTACTTATCCAATAGCACACACTTTACTTATCCATATATACATATTATTTGAAGAATGCATCGTATAGTTTTTACGTATTTGTAATATAATTATGAACTATTTTTATTTTCTTTAGTTTTATGTTTATTAGTTTTTATTTGCTAATAATATCTCTAACGTTGGTTTCTTATGACTTATATTATAAAAAAGAGACATCACTAATATCTGTGACGTCAATAACAGGTAACGTCATAACAAAGTGCAAGTATTAGGCTACTTATGCGCACTTGTTATTGAAATAATTTTAACGTAGCAAAATTTTATTGTAAAAATTCGGCTTCTATTTAATCATCACATCGCCTGAATACACAAAAAATGCTCTGAGTACAACTCAAAAACCAGTTTTCGGATCTCAATTAAATTTATATGGAACTACCTCTGAAACATGACCTATCTTATGAAATCATCAAAATCCATTCATGATTGGCGTTCGATTTGCAAACTTCTATCGTTTGCAAATCAGTCAAAACTGTAATAAAAAGTGTTTTGTATATTTACGAAATATCTCTGTAAATATAGAAATACAGAGTTTGTATTATACATGTCACAAAACAACGACATTAAATTTTATGTTAAAATTTTAATTCTAATGTTAAGCGATTTCATCTATTCGGTAAAATCGCTTAACATTGTGAGAATTTATCTACTCGGTAAAATTGCTTAATATTAGGTTTTAGAATGGCCAATAAAGCTGTTAATACGTATTATAGAATAATGTATTGCCAGTATTCGCTATACAATTTCCCTGACATAAAATAATCAAACAAAAGCTGGTCGCGAAACTACCTAGCAATAAAAAACAGAGCATCCAAAGCTGAGTAGCTATAGCCGGCCCAACACACCTGCCCATTACTACCCGTCAATCTAACAAAAAATACCCACGGCATGCGGTGGCCGCTTTACAGTCCACAAAAGTGCCTTACTCAATTAAAAATGCATTCGTCCTAAACCAAAATGAAAACAAAACGACCGGTGCAGTCCCACTCATAATAAATCCATTAATTTGTCATGTCATATCCAACAAAAAGTATCGAAGTCGAAAAATATTACGAAGACTCTACTCGAAATGTCGAATCCAATCGATTCTTGGTACCTAGAATCGAATACTACTAAAGATTATCGTGACCGCAGCAACGCGACGCGATGTATTGTCCGATTTAATATTATAAGTGACTGTATCGGTTTCCGATTAAGTATCGTCGAGTACACAATGTTTAAACGAAAATAAAATAATTATTTTGCAAGCTTCCACCAAAAATCTATAGTTTTGTAGAAGCTTACAAAATAATGCTATTTTTATTATGGATTTCCACAAAGTAACATCTGATTCTACAAAGGTTACCTTATATTTTATTATCAAAAAAACCTCTATATTTTATTACAACTTTCACCTTGAACTCGATTCAGCCGCAACTCAATTAATCAAAATATATTTCGTTCCCGTCAGTACATCTGTTCATTGGAATACCTAAATATTAAATGGTTTGCGGCCATATTTGCCTCGTCATGGCATCTCCTTTGTGCTAGAATATGATTAGAGCTCGCCATATTGGCTGGTAACAAACGATACTCCTCTTTCTAATGTTATTAAGTAACTAATTTTACAAGTCATGATACACAAAATTTTAATTGGTATGCGTGTACCGGGTTCTTAAACCAACACAAGTGAAATAGGCTGCTGTTAGTATATGAAAATTTAAGACAGGTAAAATGCAGAGAAGACCTTCTGTAAAAGGAGAGAAAAAATTGTGGGTACTTAAGTAAAGAGAGACAAATAGGTTATGAAGCTAGAGGTATCTACAATCTCATTTCTCTTTCTAAATTTTCCATGATGTTTCCATTTTCAGATAAGCGCAAGTCTCAACTTATCATCCTACTCTAGGGTTAGAATAAGTTTTGTAACAGATAATTAAATATCAAATAAAGAACATTAAACTTAGTTTATAAGACACTTTTAAATATTTTTTTTATTTTTCCAGTATAAAAAACCACAGTAAATTATAAATTGTTTTACTCATAAGGCTTAGTCTTTTGAAACCTTTTGCGTAAAATAATAACACTCACAATTTATAATCTGTAAACAAAGACATATTTTTTTATCTGTATTCGACTGAATTCTTTTACCAGAAATAAATTCTGCTATTTATCAACTTTAGAAGTCCAAATATGCGCTGGTGTTAGAAAATTACCCTGGATTTACGAGTCAATTACGCGAAACCGATTGTATAATCTGTAGATAAGTTTCTCATCAGACTATAACGTTCGGTGCATCACGCTGGGTCCCTGGGGTGATTTTGTCGCCCAAATCAGAGGGGCTGTATAAGCCGATTACTAAAGTCAACCAGTCGTGGGGGTACTTTTATATTCAGAGAAAACGACTGTTTACTTGTCATTTTGGTGACCAGTTTACCGACTTACAAAAAGAGGGTTCTCTATTAAACTGTATTTATGTTCATTATGCGATTAATCTGTCAAATCCCAAGCAAAGATGTGAATGACGCGTTGCCAAAATGTGACTATTACATTTGCAGAGTCATGTCATGTCATGTGGGAAGAATGTGGCAAAAAGACAGATACGCAATGCGAACGTGGTAGACTCCCGGGAAGACCTGGCTTGACGTTCCACGACCAAATTGCTCGTTTATTATCCGGGGGTGGTGTCAAGAGTCTTCAGAGACTCTAGACCAGCATGTTTGTACGAAGAAAGTAATGAATGTGGAGGAAATTAT